>PVIC010021740.1:0-21964 GCA_004025085.1 Thryonomys swinderianus
ATTTTATTTTTGTAGCACTGATGATTAAAATCAGGAGCTTCACATTGAGCTACATCCCCAGCCTCTTTTTATTTTCATTTTGGGACAGATTTTGCTAACTTGCCCAGGCTGCAATCCTTCTGCCTTAGTCTCCTAAAACAGTGGGATTACAGGCTGGAGGGTTAGCTCAGTGGTTCCAGTGCCTGCCTTGCAAGCGCAAGGTCCTGAGTTCGATCCTGGTAACCACACACAATGCTGGGCATGGTGACTCACGCCCACCAACAATCAATACCACAAACCATAGTGCCAGGCATGGTGGCTCACGCCTGTAATCCCAGCACTCGGGAGGCAGAGACAGGAGGACTGCTGAGTTCGAGGCTTGCCTGGGCTACATAGTGAGCTCAGTCAGCCTGAACTACAAAGCAAGACCCTGTCTCAAAAAAAAAAAAAAAACAGTGAGATTACAAGCTTACACCAACTATGCCTACTAAGGGGGACTTTTGATAAGTCCTATAAGTGTTGCTATATTTTAATTGTTTCAAACAATGCCTGAGACAATGTGAATACACAATAAATACTTGTTGAAAGAACGATTTCTATTAAATTTATGAGTTCTACTAAAGCAGGAGTTCTTAGCAAGGGATCTAATTCTGAAAGTAAAGCACTAATAAATCCTTCAGATCTCCAGGTCTCAACATGAAGAGTAAGTCACTTTTTTAGTGAGTTAAATTCTAAAGATGTATTTCATATATGTAAATGAGAAATATTTATGTCTGTTCATCAGTGCATTATAAAAAAAAAACACCCAAAAATCTTTTGAGAAATGTAGAGAATCCTTCCCTCCCAAACATTATTACTGACTCTTGATACTAAAAAAAACAAGAACTAATCAAGGGGCTGGGGATGTAGCTTAGTGGTCAAGTGCTTGCCTGGCATGCACAAGACCCTGGTTTGATCCCCAGCACTCCACCACTCTCATCACACCCGAGAGACTTGACAATACAAAAATAAATGTTTACACGTTCACATTCATGGTCAGTTAGTTTGTTTTTACAAAACTATCATGATAACTTAGAGGAAAGAACAGTTTTTTCAGTTAATGGTGCTGGGAAAACTGGATAACAACATGTGAGCAAAAGAAGTCAGACTTTTTCCTTATACCATATACAAAAACAAACTAAAAATAGACCTTACAGCTAAATGTCTTGTGACATAACTTGAAACTGGAGAAAAGCATAGAAGTGAATTTCTGTGACCCTAAATTAGGTAAAGCACTCTTGGAGTCTGACACCAGAAGAAAACAAACGATGGATAAATGGAATTTTGTCAAAATCAAAAACTTCTGTGTTTCAAAGGACATATCAACAAAATAAAAAGATAATCTATAGAATGGGAGAAAACATTTGCAAATCATTTATTTGATATGAAATTGGTATTGGAATAGGAAAAAAACTTGGTCAAATGATCCAAATGAACGTTTCCCCGAAGATATACAATGGTCAATCAGCATATGGAAAAACATTCAACATCACTAGTCAGTATGAAACTGTAATTCAAAACAAGTGAGGTGTCACTTTATATTCCCTAGGAAATCTAAAATCAAAAGCAGCTAGTAAGAGTTGGAGGGAATCAAAAACCTTATGCACTGGTGGTGGGACTGTAAAATGACACAGCTAATTTGGAAAACAGTTCAACAGTTTCTCAAAAAACTAAATATGTTACCATATGATCCAGCAATTTTACTTCTAGGTATATAATCAAGAGAAAAGAAAACTTGTACATAAAAATATAAACAAATGTACAACAGAATTACTGTTAACAGACTGAAGTGGAAACAGTCCAAACGTCCATCAACTGATGAACAAAATGTGGTAGATACTGATGCAATGAAATATTATTCAAGCATAAAAAGGAATGAACTACTGACACAAACTATATGGTGAACCTTGAAAACATGCTAGGTGAAAGAAGGCAGTCATAAAATAATTTAAAAACATTCCAATCATATAAAATATCTAGGACAGGCAAATCTGTGGTGGTTCTTGTGGGCTAAAGAGTATTGGAAGGAAACGTGCAGTTGCTACTAAGAAGTTTGTGAGATGATGAAAATATACTAAAATTGACATGTGACTTAGTGCATATAGAAAGACCACTGAACTGGAGAACTGTACAGTATAAAGCCACTTAAAAACCCACTCAGCTAACCCTTAGAAACTCAACTCCAAGACTATAAAGTTATCTTTATGTAAGAGCAGTGGACCCTTGACTTATGAACGCAATTGGTTCCCAAGGGAAGGATGGTTATAAGTCAGTACAGCTGAGATCTGGATGTTTACCTGGGAACATGCTATAGATAACAAGAGGAAGATGACTCATCCATTAACCTAATTAACCCAAACTGTTTGCATGTTAGGACAGTCATAACCTGAGGGTCCACTGTATCTGTGGCAGGTCTACAAAGATGACAATGTCTCAATTCCTGGAATTTAGGAATATCTTTATCTTACATGGCAGATATGATTAAGGAATTTTCTTTTTTTGAGCAGGGTCTCACTTTGTTGTTCAGGCTGACCCTGAACTCAATATGTAGCCAGGCAAGCCTCAAACTCAGAGTGCTGGGATTACAGGCGTGAGCCACCATGCCTGGCATAGTGATATGTGGTACTGATCACTGATGGGCGTGAGTCACCACACCCAGTACTGCATGTGGTTACCAGGACTGAACTCAGGACCTTATGCTTGCGAGCCTGGATTGCCTACGTGGACCAAATCTAATCCTGAGTCCTTAAAAGCAGATAACCCAAATTAAAGTGATGCAATTTAACAGGGACTGCTGCAGTAGCCAGCTTTGAAGATAGAAGGCAGGACTAGGAGCCAAGGACTGTGGAAAACCTGGAAACTGCAAAGAATCAGAAAACTTCCAGAAAGGAAGTTCTGTTGACACACAGCTCTGCTGATACCTTGATTTTAGTCCAATAAGACCTGTGTTAAGACTTCTAATCCATGAAAACTATAAGGTACTAAATTTTTTGCTGCAATGGCTATAGGAAATCAAGACAGTATTTAGTACATTATAAATTATTTTATATACAGAGTTATCTGAAATAAATGGAGAAGTTCAAAGATCAGAAATGTAATAATCTGCAAATAACCGAGGCAATAACATTCCTGACCATTTCAAATAAAATTTTTTTTCCTTAACTTTTGCTGAAGAGTGGTGCCTCACTCAATTCATAAACTCAATTCTCTCCATGATTCTGGTCACAAACCAAACTGGACCGAATGAAATTTCCCCATAAAGTCAACACTGAACCTAACCAATGAATTTGACTTAGGTCTCGTTTGCAATCCAAATTATAGAAGGAATGAAGTTTGTGAACTAAGGTACCAGTGTACATCTTTAACAAAGATGTACATCCACATGTTAACAGCCACATGCTAAGTCTGGCTAAAAGGATTTTTTAAAAAATGAATACACCATGTAACTGCTCCCCAGATCAAAATATAAATCAGTAGAACCCCAGAAAGCATCCCTTAGTCAACCTACAAGTGACTACTATTATAATAGATGATTTCTGGGGTTTTTTGTTTTGGGGACAGATTCTTGCTATTTTGTCCATGTTGGTCTCAACAGATTAATGGTACAGCACTTGCCCAGTACACGAGTCTCTGAGTTCCATGTCACTATTTTAAAAACAACAATAAAAAAAAATCCTGTGAGCCCAAGTGATCCTCTCACCTTAGCCTTCTGAATAGCTGGAACTACAATGTGTAGAACCACACTTGACTAAAATACAATAAATCAATCCTGCCATGTTTTGGGCTTCGTTTAAATTGCATTACACAGTTTGTATTCTTGTGCATGACCCTGCTCTGTTCAAAATTATGTCAAATGCACTTATGCTGCTGGGTGTTGCCACAGTTTGCTCTTTTATTGTTTCCTTAAAACCCAAATATCACAATTTATTTATACATTAGTCTTTTGATGAGTATTTGGGTTGTTCAAAGCTTTTGATTATGATGAAGAATATGAACAATTTCATACCTGTCTTCAGGTAAATGTTCATTGCTGTTGGGTAAACATCTGAGAGTGGAACTGCTTGCTCATAGCACTTGGGAATATCTACCCTTAGTAGATACTGCCAACATTTTTCAAATTGGCTAGCACATTTTATATCCTTATCAGCAGTGTGCAAGTATCCTTCTTTTGCTTCCTTTCCAGTATTTGTTATTATAGGCTCTAAATATTGTCATTCTATGCCAATTCATAATTGTCATTGCTGTCGATCCTATAGCAATAACTCACTGTGGTTTAAATTTATATTTTACTGATGAATAATGATATTGAGCACTTTTCCAGCTGTATATTAGCCCCCGGGTATCTTCATTTTTAGGAAGTCTTACTGGGTAATGTAAATCCTCCAACTTTGGTTATTTTTTTCTATCTTTATCTACTTATCTTTGTGGTACTGGGGAATGAACTGAGGGCCTTCAACGGAGTTACATCCTCAGCACTTGTTTGTTTTGAGATGGGGTCTTGCCAAGTTGCCCAGGTTGTGCCTCTTTTGCCTTAGCCTCCCAGGGGAATCAAGCCCAGGCTTCAAGCATTTCAGGCAAGTGCTCATTACCACTGAGCCACATTCCAACCCTCTAACTTTAGTTTTACCTTAGTTATATGGCCCCATGTATTTCCATATAATTTAAAAACTTAGCTTGTCTGTTCTCTTTAAAAAAGTAAAACTCTGCTGGTATTTTGATTGTGATTACATTTATCTGTTGCTCCTATTAATGAACCTGGCACATGACAAAATACGATTTCTTAGGTCTTCTCTAATTTTTTCTCCCCAGACAGCGGGTCTCACTATTTTATTCCAGCTGACTTCTAGGCTCAAGTGATACTCCTGTCTCATCCTCCAAAGTAGCTGAGATTACAGATGCAGTGGGCCATCATGCCTGGCCTGTCATGTGTTCTTTCGATAACTTTTAGAAAGAAACTGAACTATACATCAAACTATTATTTCCCAGGGTTTCCAGTTATGATAAAAGAACATGGAACAAGCTAAACTTGATTATGGTAAAATTATGAAGGTAGGTGACTGAAGTCAGGGAATTACCACCACACTGTGCCATCTCAGAAGCATCTATGTCTGGGAAAGGGGAATTTCTCAATCAGGGGCTAATCTAATCATCCTCAAAGTTCCATCCTCCCCTTTTCCCCCCGTGTATTGAGTATTGAACTTAGATCTTTTATACTGAGCTATGTACCCATCCCTTTCATAATACTTTTTCCATATTGAGACAGAGTCTCCAGAAGTTACTAAATTGCCCTGCTGGAGGTCAAGTTTGCCATTCTCCTGCCTCAGCCTCTCAAGAGGGCTGGAATGACAGGCACGTGCCATCATGACAATTCAGCACTGATGTTCAAGTTGAAGAGTAATCAAAAAATATTTTAAACCAGGTTCAGTGGTGTATGCCTAAAATCTTAGCTACTTGAGAGGTGGAGGCAGAAAGATCATAAGGTCAAGACCGGTGAGCAACTTAGTGAAACTGTCTCAAAACTTTCAAAAGGGGCTAATTTCTTACAATGATATTTTAGTTTTCTCTATAGATTTTTTATTGGTTTTATTTGTATGTTCATGGCTTTTTAAATGCAAGTGTAATCTTTAATATTTTAATTGCTATTCTAGTGTTTTACTTACATTTTTAAGACTTCCTACATAATTATCATGTCTATACATATATAATTTTTACATAAAAATCATGGCTGTCTTTCTTTTCATTTACTATACTCTTTCATTCTCTTTCTGTCTTATTGCCCTGGCTAGAACTTTTAATATGGCACTGAGTAAAGTTAATGAAAGTGAATCATCCTCTTTTTTCATCTTTAGCAAAAATATTTCAATAAGCTTAATATCCGCTACAATTTTTATCTTTTATCAGATTATGGAAGTTGTCTCCTATTCCTACCTATCCCTAGTTTGTTAGAAATGTACTCATTTTTTATTTTTAGTAATGAAAAGATGCTGAATTTTACTGATTACCTTTTTTGCATCTATTGAAATTAGGTACTTTATCAAATCATTTTGAGGATTCACTCGAAAGTATTTTAATTCATTTAAATTTTTCAAAATTGCTAGAAGATTTGGAATGTAACTAGTATTGATATGGATTTTGTGCCTAACAGGAAGGAAATGCAAAACCTGCAGTTGTCATGTGCAGTGTTTTAGAGCCATCAGAATGAATTAGTTAACATTACTAACATTAGTTTCTATAGCTCTAATAAATTTCTATTACTTCTTCCAAGAGGTACTGAGAGAGGTGTGTTAAAATCTCCACACGTTTATCTGTTTCTTTTTTCAGTTCTTTGGTGTTACATATTAGATGCATATGAATTTACGATAGGCTGTAAGTGCTCTAATGTCAACTCATTAGGCTGTATGTCTTCCAATTTCATTTTCCAAGACTTTTTCAGCTATTGTTGTTGTTTGTTTGTTTTTGAGACAAGGTCTCGCTTTGTAACTCAGGCTCGCCCTGAGCTCACTATGTAGCCCAGACAAGCCTCGAACTCAGCAATTCTCCTGCCTCTGCCTCCCAAGTGCTGGGATTATAGTTGTGAGCCACCATGCCTGACTAGCTATTGTTGTTTTGATCCTTTTCATTATGAAATGCCCCCCATCTTTATCTCTCTTTCTGTGAAGTTTACTTAGGCCTGAAATTAAAAGAGCTCTCTTCCACTCTTTCTAGTCTATGCATTTCATGACTGGATTTGTTGTTGTGTTTTACTTTTTTTGAGACAGGGTTTTGCTTTGGAGTTCAGGCTGGCCCTGAGCTCACTATGTAGCCCAGGCAAGCCTCAAACTTACCCATCCTCCTGCCTCTGCCTCCAAGTGCTGGGATTAGAGGCCTCAGCCACCATCCCTGCCTGAATACTGGCATCTTGGCAACAGCTTTCTATCAAATTTCTCTTTCTGTCCCACATCTTAACAATTTCAAAAATTCCTTGAAAGTAAGAGGTAAATCCAATGTTAACTTCACTATTCTGATGCTATTTTCCCTTAAATAGTAGACTCTTAAACTTTGGCTATTCAATTCCAGGAGCTTAAAAATGCCCAAAGGGAAAACCAGGAGTAAGTATTGGCCCTTCCCAATTCAACACGTCTTCTTTGTCTTTACAATTTTGGTTGCTGTCAAATTTATCCAGGGTGCTTGGTTCATCCTCGGTGCCTTTCCAGATATTTATTCTTTGTAATTTAAACAGATTAGGAAGATTGAACCTACGACCTTACACATGGCAGACAAGTGTTCTACCACTGATTCTTGGCCTTTTTGGAAATATTTCGTTGTTTGCTTGTTTGAGACAGGGTCTCATTATGCAGTTCAGGCTGGCCTCGAACTCATGGCAATCCTGCCTTAGCCTCCCAAGGACTTGGCTTTTGGATGTGTGCCATCACGCTTGGTCCTCTTTTATTTTGAGACAGGGTCTTGCTAAATTACCCTGGTTTGCCTTAAACTCACAATCTTTCTGGCTCAGACTCTCAAGTAACTGAGGTTTACAGGTGTATGCCACCACATCTGGCTTTTTTTTTTTTAATAGAAGTCTCAGAAGTATGGTGTGCTACTCTATCACTGCCATAAATAAAAATGTTTTGCTTAATTATTGATGCATACTTTAAAGCCTAGGGCATATGCTTCCTGATAACACAAACTACTTTTATTCATGTTTCAATACCCTGCATATTACCTGGTAGAGTCTATTGTAACTGACAAATTAACATCGACATTAGGGGAAAAATGTTAGAATGCAAGTAAACCATAGCACATAAGAACATGACTTCTAAGCCACTCAAGCCCAGCAATTGTTCTAATTCTACTAATCTCCACTAAGAAATGCTTAATCTTTTCTTCTTTGGCTCACACACTAATGGAGGACATCCCTCAATAAAATTGCATTGGCAATGTTTGTCTGAGATCAAATTACCTCAGGCAATACTAAAACCTTTTGTTCATTTATTGAAACTATTTTGTACTAGATTAAGTGATTTCATTATCCTTTGGATTTAACTAATCCATTTCTAGGTCTGGCATTTTATCAGCAAACAATGAGATTTTTCATTCAAAATGAAGCTCTCTCAAATTAACCTTTCAAAGCTTCTTGATTGTATTATTAGATCTTTCAGAACTAGAAAACAGTGACAGAACAGAAGCTCTTAACATTCAATTCTTCTGAGGGAGAATACTAGGAGTTAAACACAGGGCCTCTACATTGAGCTATATCCCTAGGGCTTTTTCTTTTTTAACATAGGGTCTTGCTAATTTCCCCAGGCTAGGTTTAAACTTGTGACTGCTGTCTCTACTCCCTGAACGCTGACATTACAGGCATGTGCCACTACTCCCAGCTCTTAACACCAAAGAAAAGTTTACTGAAAATATAGATTATTTTCTCCATTACCTGGTTGGCTGCTCTTGTATAATCAATCTTATATTGTCAATCTCTAATGAAACAGCTCAATAATTAAAAATGGCTGCTTCAGGAAAGCAATTTCAAACAGGTAAGAGAATAGAAAAGCGGATTATCAATTCTCACCATAATCACTTGACAATTTAAGGGTGTTAACTTCATATTTAAAATAAAATTTATGACATAACTGTGTGCAAACTGAAGTAGTGGTTATAAGAAAAAAAAATGCAAGACAACCTTTACAATAATTCTAAAGGTTGCTTATATGTCATAGGGGTAATGATGAATCTCTGGGGCAATCACTTATCTACGTGGAGTTTCAGCCCCACATCTGCTGACCTGACAGTAAATCAGAACATCAAGGCCCTTTCAACACTAATATTCTAGTATTCTAAAACTTCAGTGATTAATAAATGGCAGTGTACAATTTAAAGGAGAAAAATATATCTGTTAGATAAAAGGCAAACTCACAAGGGCTTGTTTTGTAATGGACAGTTAATGAAATTACAGTGATCACAGTAATTTTAGGTTAATTTTAAAAGAGTTACTGAAAGAAGATAGGGGTATTAGGGAATCTATCTCCGTTGATTAGACAGCTTCTTCGACATAAAGCATGCATGACCCAAACATTAATGATACATTTGGGGCCTGTGGGAGTAGTGTGTGCTAACTGTCACGTAACAGCTCCTGTTCAACTTAGTCAAAAGTCACAACCTGCCTTTTCCTGCAGACTGTGTACAGGAAGAGATCAAAGGACTGAATCCGAACTTATTGACACTGAAGGATAAAAATGCACATCCACATTTATAGCTAAATAAGAAAAGGGATCTGGCACTTATATGGCTGTTAAGAGCACTTTTAAGAACTCTAGTGATCTTTTAGTTTAAAAGATTGTGCGTTTCAGACCAATTTTAACTTAAAGATCTTCAAATTTTAAAACCCAGCATCATATCTACTTTCAAAGGACAAGAGCAGATATTTGTTTCACAGAAAACAAGAGTGAATCCCCTCTTTAAAAAGCTGTACATACACATTATTACAGAAGGTATGGACATAGTAAGTACAGATGGGGGAAATTGGGTTTGTAGGAAATACGGTTAAGTATACAAAAAGGTTTTTCTTTTTGTACAATGAACCACTGTGTTTGCATCATATTTTCTCTTGCATTGTAAGCACCAAATAAATGAAACTTTATATATATATATATTTTTTAAACAGTGCCTCACTGTGTAGTTCAGGCTGGACCTGAGCTCACTATGTAGCTCAGGCAAGCCTCGAACTCAGCAATCCTCTACCTCTGCCTCCCAAGTGCTGGGATTACAGGCTGAGCCACCACACCCAGTTCTAAATTTTCTTCTTTTTAAGGAATGATGATTGTGTGTTTGTGTGTAAGTGTATATGTGTGAATGCAAGTATATGAGAAATATTCTAGTATATGAATATAGTAAATTTTGTCTATCCATTTATTTTTTGTTTCATGGGTTGCTTCCATCTTCTGGCTGGTATGGACATGGGTATACTTAAAATATCTCTCTAAGCCCTTGCTTACAAATCTTTTGAGTATGTGCTCAGAAAAGGAACTGCCAGATCATATGATAATTCTGTGATTATTTTTTTAAGAATTTTCTCACTTCTTACTCTGCTCTTCTACTACATTGCTTCTTCTGGAAAGTTATCTGCAAATGTTACAGTTAGTTTCTTTTTGCCATTCTGTTGGGATGAAGGTTATTGTAATGATGAGAACACAGAATTCTAATTACCTTCTTGTATTGTACTGGTTACATATTTTTACCAAGCATGAAGAATACCAGTCACAAGCAGTGAGAAGTCTCTGTAACCAAAATCCTATCTGAAGATACTAGGAATCTAAATTGTATGTGTTAGCACTATGATGGACACACTTTGTAAGTTTACAAAGTAATATGTACTATTATTTAAAGCAAAACCTGAATAAAATACTGAGAGAGATAGGAGAGGAAATGGTAGAAGTTACAATAGTCCAAATGTGAAACGATAAGAGGACAAAGCACAATGAGAATAAAAAGTTATCAAAAACAACAACTAAAATGTGTGTGTATATATAACTAAGCTATTAATTTAAAGTGAAATACATACATTTTTAACTTAGTCCAATAACATCTCAACCAAAGCTTTCAATATTTACTTAAGAAAGTGCTACAAGAGCTAAATAAAACAGTAACAAAAAGAATGGCTACCCTGGAAAGGCTGACTTTGAGAATGTGTGCCTGAGATTTGATATGTGGCTCATTTTGAACACTAGGTAAGATGTGAGTTATGATACCCTCGCACTTGGTTTATAAACTGCTTATGGAGAACAGAAGAACCGTATGATTACCTGATAGCCTTCTGTTTTTTTCTGGCACCACTTCAACAACGCATTCCTCTTGGATCCTCCATACTCTCTTGCCAGTGCTGAGAGAGGGTCTTTCCTTTCTTCTCTGATAAATGAAAACAAGAAGCCCAAAGAGGAAACACTTTATATTTGAGCACTAGAATAAGAGTATGGCACTAGTTTGCATTGTTTTGAACAGAATAAATACCACTTAACAATAAGACATATCTTCTCCTTCATTTGATTTTATCAGTTTTTAGTTTATGACCCATAGACCTGCAGCTACAGTGGCTTCCGATACCTGAAGGGAAAGACTCTATTCACCATGCACATGAAAAGAGGAAATTATTCAGTACCAAGCGCATGCACAATTAACAGTATGCATTCCACAGTGCTAGAAAGTGCAGGGACAACCTGGTATTAGTGGCATCTGAAATCATCCGGTCTGACTTTCATTCCATGTCTTACTCTTCCATTACCTTTGTACTTTGATTTATTTCATTCCTTTTTATTTCCTTACATCTCATAATTTTTTGGATCAGTTACTATAAATACAAAGGGCAAGATTATGAAAAGTGGAGGATTCTAAAATACAACTCCTACCTTCATGGGGCTCACAACTGTGAAAGAAGACTGAGAGAGACAAAAGATGGTAATAAACATTAAAAACATTTATCATTTCCAGAACAGTTCAAGTGTCTTTGCTGCTCATGTGTATAAATTTTTTTTTGAGACAGCGTCTTGCAATATTGTCTAGCTTGGTCCAGAATTCCTGAGCTCAAGTGGTTCTCTTGCCTCAGTCTCTTTGAGTGCTGAGACTAGAGATGTATGCCACAGTTTCCAGCAAGCTGTATACTCTTTATGGTCTGTAGGCAGTTTTGCCATAACAGGAAATGGAAATTTTCTGTAGACTCATTCACTCACATCCAATGTCATCTTGTGTGGAACAGCACTGCGCCAGTGAATAAGTGCCTGACAATCAATGGTGAATGCATTACTATACAATGGACTGTTGGCGTTTGGGTAAAATAATTCAGGAGCTGGGTGGGGGTTGCAACTCAGTTGTGGATTACTTGCCCAGAATGCACAAGGTCCTAGGTTTGATCCCCAGCATGACCAATAAATGAATGAAGTAATATAATTCATTTCAAAACTTCTATGTAAGATATTTTTTAATGACATAGTTAATTGCCTTATAGGCTGAATAAATATCTTGCCTTACAACATGCAATGAAATAAAAAAAGACTCTGCAATGACCCTTTGTGATGAGGCAGAGGGGTCATACAGCTCTTTCCACTCTGCATCAAATCCTTCCTTTCATCAGCTACTTTGAAAGCAGAACACTAAGGAATACCTGGAGAAAGACACTGCTTTATAACATGTTCCTTGACAAGTAGTCTATTCTTTAAAAATCAGTCTATTTTTCAGTGATTATAAAGCAAACTAAAAACTCTAGCCACAGATTCCACACTCAGCACACCAATAAATGTTCCAGAGGTAATATTAGTATTCCTCACCATACTTACTGTCAGTATTCATCTTTCAAAGTATGCTATGAAATCAAACATGATGCACTTAGAACTGAAGTTATTCCAATGGAGAGGTACACTCAAATAGTACCAATTTTTATGTTACAACCACCAAAATACACTTTTTCAAAGTGCAGTGAGATTGCTACCTTGAAGAAACATACTTTTGTGTTTGCATGTCAGTGTATCAGATTTCTAATGTGTAAGAGGCTCAAAGAAGTTTGTTATAATATCACTGTAAATAGAAAGAGAATAAAGACATGAAAATGAACATAAAAAGCAAATCAAAAACAACCCAAAAAACCAAAACCAAAAGAACCAGACCAAAAAGAAAACAGGAAAACTGTCATGCCAAACATAAAAGTAACTATTACAATAAATTGAAAGGTTTACTCTTGCTCTTACAGGGTCTGTTTTGCTACAGAAATAGCTTTAAAGGCATCAGATTAAACACCAAGGGCACAATGAGAAGCTACAAAAAAAGATTCCCATGCAGTTACTGGGCATTTTCTTACTACTACTTCATTCTAGAATGAGGAAACTAAGGCCTGCAGATGCCATATTGAAGATCACAGCTCCCAAGTTGGGGAACCAAGAGGAGTAGGTGTCATGCCTCCAAGCCAGTGCCCTCTGCGCAGGAACACAGCAGGGAGACCTTCCTCTAGGACTTATGCAAGCTCATACTGCTAATTTGCTCATAAGATGGAGCACTATGGGATCACAAAGCTCAGAGCTTGTGCCCATGGAGGTGGCATTTTAGCTTGTTGTTGTTCAATTTTTTTGTTTTGTTTTGTTTTGTTTTGAGACAGGGTCTCGCTTTGTAGTTCAGGCTGGCCTTGAGCTCACTATGTAGCCATGTAGCCCAGGCAAGCCTTGAATTCAGCAATCCTCCTGTCTCTGCCTCTCCAGTGCTGGGATTACAGGCGTGAGCCACCATGCCCGGCGTTGTTTAGTTTTTTTGAGACAGGATCTCGCAGGGCAGTTCAGGATGGCCTGGAACTCACTATGTACCCCAGGCTGGCCTTGAACTCTCAGCAATCCTTCCACACGTGAGCCACCATATCCCGCTTTATTTTTAAGAAGGTGGCATTTAAAAGTAAATTCATAACTTGAATTTGAGAGCTAAATACTTTATCATTAAACCCAGAAATTAATATACAGATAAATTTCTGAAACCCAGTACTATTCCTCTTTCCATTCTTCTTCTTTTTTTTTTTTTTTTTTTGTGGTACCAGGGATCAAACTCGGGCCCTGTGCATCCAAGTTGGGTGCGGTACCACTTGAGCTAAACCCCTGCCCCTCCTCTTTCCATTCTTAATCCATACAATTTTTTCACATCTTTAAAGAGAATGTGCTAGATTTCTAACATTTATCAACTTCCTCTAAGTTCTTAATATTTCTTAGTCTAAAGTGGTCTCTGACATAACTCTGAACAAAACATAAACTTACATTTTCATGGATTGCTTATCAGTTATTAATAATGTATCAAGGTCCTGCTGAAATTCTACCTCTATGGAAAGCCTCACCGTCCACTCATACCCTTCAGGGTTCAAATTCATAATGCAGATGGAGTGTCTCTGATTTGAAATGCTTTGGATCAGAAGCATTTCAGATTATAGAACTTTTAAGGTTTTAGAATATTTGCATAGGGTTTACCAGTTGAGCAACTTTAATCCAAAAACTTAAAATCTGAAACTTCTGAAACATGATATCTGAACTCCAAAAATTTCACATTTTAGATTTTCAGATTAGGGATGTTCAACCTATACTTACTTTTGTACACAACCATTCTCCAGGGAAAGATAAAAATACTCAAGTACTTAATGGAACAAATTGTCTCTTATTCTGTATCTTCTACATCATCTGGCCAATTCTACAGACAGAAGAGATGAACCAACACTTACTAATACAGAAAGAAAGAGCAAAGGTACTGGTCGGATGCTATTATCTACAAGCTCATTGCTTACTCTTAAAAGCCTGGGGAGGTAGACATGAAATGCACCATGTATTGTTCTCTACCTTATCCGGCTTCGGGTGGTTGGGGTCACAGATGCTGTGGGAGAAGATGACAGGGACAGCTGTGGTGATGTGGTTCCCATGGCCATAAGAGAGGCTGGCGATGGTCCCTCAGGTGCAGAGATGTCACGTTTCATTTCTTCACTACTTCGTCGAGACACTGTAAGAACAGTCATTATGCATTTTATAGCAAAAGCTTTTTAGTCTCAATTCTAAAGGTATTTTCTTTCAAGATTCCAAAAAGAACAAATACTACTCTACAGAAGGATAAGCCAGCACTTTTTTTTTTTTTCCTGGTACTCAGGATCAAACTAGGGACCTTGTGCTTGCAAGGCAGGCGCCAGAATCATTGAGTTAAATCCCCGGCCACTTTCTTTAAGTTAGTGATGATGAAAAGGATCTTAATTTTTCTTTTTCTTTCTTTCTTGTTTTGTTTTTTTGAGACAAGTTCTTGCTTTGTAGTTCAGACTAGCCCTGAACTCACTGTGTAGTCCAGGCTACCCTCAAACTCACACCAATATTCCTGCCTGCCTCTGCCTCTTGAGTGCTGGGATAACAGGCAAGACCCACCACACCCAGTATCGTTGTATGTGGTACTGGGGATTGAGCTTGGGACCTTGTGCCTACCAGGCAGACTCCAGAACCACTGAGCTAAACCCCTGGCTCCAGGATCTTTATTTTTTATGAAAAGTATCTATGAAAGTCTATATACCTAGTGAAATTTACACTGAACCTCACCTTCCTTGTGGGGGCATCTTCCCTATCACTGTACCACTTATACTATCTACCAAGCACACAGTGAGTACTGTATAAATGTCTACTTACTTAAAATCAAAAGCCAGAGCAATATTCACAACTGTTCACTCCTGCCCAAAATTTACAATTAAAATCAGTACAACACTTCCCAAAGTTCACCAAACAGTTACAAGGACAAAAAGAAAATAAACTTCAGATAGGACTGCATGTAATTGTGAATCAGGCCACACTTTAAAAACAAATAAATGAGGGCCGGAGGGTTAGCTCAGTGGTTCCGGCGCCTGCCTCACAAGCACAAGGTCCTGAGTTCAATCCCTGGTAACCACATACAATGCTGGGCATGGAGACTCACGCCCACCAACAATCAATACCGCATACCACAATGCCAGGCGTGGTGGCTCACGCCTATCATCCCAGCACTCGGGAGGCAGAGACAGGAGGATTGCTGAGTTCGAGGCTTGCCTGGGCTCCATAGTGAGCTCAGAGCCAGCCTGAACTACAAAGCGAGACCCTGTCTCAAAAAAAAAAAAAATTCTGTATGAAATAGAAGAAACAGACTGAAGAATGTGAAGGACTCTGTTACAAGAAAACCTCACAAAAAAAGGCCTAAGGATAGCAATCTTATTTGATCACAGAATTTCTCACCATTTTAAAGACCTGTAATGATATATAAAATTGCACTAAATCCTGATTCACAGAAAATACAAAAATAACAGTATATCCTATTATGCTGGAAAGCAATCTATACTTAGATTCCTTTATGTACAAGCATGACATTAACTACCACAAGACTGGGTTAGATTTCTCCTTTTGTAGTCATCCAATTTCTAGTTGACCTATTAAGTGTAAGTAAAGGCCACACACCCAAAAAAATAATATAAACGCCAGGTGTGGTGGCTCACACCTGTAATCCCAGCACTCGGGAGGCAGAGGCAGGGGGATTGCCGAGTTCGAGGCTTGCCTGGGCTCCACAGTGAGCTCAGAGCCAGCCTGAACTACAAAGCGAGACACTGTCTCAAAAAAAAATAATAATATAAACATATGATAAATTAAAATGTTAGCTCCAGAAGACAAAGAAAGCTAATCAAATTTATCATTACAGATGTCTCTTATGACCCTGGGAAGTTTAGCTCCCTTAAATATTTTTGATGTGCTTTGAAATAACCCTTCAAAATGAGTTCTGAGATAGCTTAGATTAATATTTTTTCTCAGTTCTACCAACTCCAACTGAACTAAAGGAAAATAAAGTTTTTAATATTTCATCCAATACACTTAAAATTTCACATTTTAAAATTTCAGGAGAAAAGTTTTGAAAGAAAATCTCAGCCAGGCTTGGTAGCACATGCTCATAAACTCAGGAGGCTGGGGGTGCAGGTCCAAGGCTAGCATGGGCAATTTAGTGAGCCAATTTAGTCTCAAAAACAGAAGAAAGTCAGGCATGGTAGCACATGACTATAATCCCAGCACTCAGGAGGGTGTGGCAGGGAAGATCACTGTGGGTTCAAAGCTAGCCTGGCTACAAAGTGCATTCAAGGCCATCCTGAGCTAGATGGTGAGATCTTGCCTCAAAACAAAACAAAAATACAAAAGAAATAAGGGATATAGCTCAGTGGCAGAATATTAGTTTAGCATGTTTGAGGCACCAGGTTGAACCTGCAGTAGAAAGAAAGAGAGAAGGAGAGAAGGGAAAGAAGGGAGGGAAGAAAGAAGGGAAGGAAGAAAGGAGGGAAGGAGAGAAGGAGGGAGGGCTGGGCTGGAATAAGTCATTACCTGAGATGGTCTTGGCACTCTCCATAGCAGGTACTCTTGGTAGAGAAGCAGGTCGGCTAGTTGATGATGTTCTTAACAGATGCTCTGCATAGAGTGGGAAAAGTCACAATAAAGAAATCTGATGCTAAATGTTAAGCAATGACAATTCAAGGAAGAGGAATCATCTTCTCAAATTTGTACCTCATCATTCCTCTCAATCCAGGGAACTTTGATAATTTCCCATAGTCTGTTTATACAATACAACTCCCCTAGATAAGAAACACGGTAAAACTTTAACATACTCTCTCCAGGGATGAGACAGTCTGCACAGATGAATACTTCTAAGTGACTGACCATCACTTAGCTCTTCAATGCAATTCAAACAAAATTTCAGAGATCCTCTGTTGCTTCTAGGTGTAAGGAACTAAATAAACTCTACCCTTATGTGCCAATGGCTGGTGGGGACACCTCACATATGCAATCATAAACAAATCCAAATGGAATAATCAGAATGCAAAAAATGATAACATGCTATCAAACCGCAAAAGGAGAAGCCATTCTTATTTCAGGAGCCAGAGAATTCTTCAAAAACATAGTAGCATTAAACCATGCCTTACTAGGAGAGAATGGTGGAAAACTGTGTTTCCACCAGATAATAATCAGGGTAAAGGTACAAGCTAGAGAAAAAAAAAAATAGCAAAAGCCTACTATGGCTGGGCACAGTGGCACACACTTACAGTATTAGAACTCTGAGAGGCTGAGGCAGGAGGATCACAAGCCAAGCCTAATTTGGGCAATTTAGTAGGTCTTTGTCTCAAAAAAAAAAAAAAAAAGTACAGGGATGCATTTCAGTGCAAAACCCTGAGTTTAATCACCAATATTACAAAATGAAAATAAACAAAGACTGGTATAGCTAAAACACCTGATTCTCCAAATACAGGCTGCCTAAGAACTTCATTTCCTCATTCACGAGCATAAGCTATCCCCTGCTGACTCTGCCTGCATACATTTTATTTAGGGCGTAGAGGCCTGTCACAGGCTGTCTGCAGGCCAGAACACACAGAGGCAAACACAAGGACGGACGAGATGTGTTCACCTGGCTGAGGTCTGGCCTGTTAGGTACAAGTGACTAGAGGAGGAAAAAAAAAACATGTGTTCTTAATAAAGACTATCATCTTCACCCTCTCTCTCATCTTTCTTCTTTTCTAGTACTGGGGGTTGAACATACAACTGAGCTACATCACTAGCCCTTTTGCCCATTGTTGTTTTTGAGACACTTAACCCAGTAAATTTCCATGGCTGGGTTGAACCTGCAATCCTGCTGCCTCACCCTTCCACAGTGCTGGGATTACAGGTATGCAAAACCACACAGAGATCACTTCCTTTTATGATTTAACAATATAAAGGATTTAGCTCAGTAGCTCCGTGTCTGCCTGGTAAGCACAAGGTCCCAAGTTCCATCCCCAGATCCTGCTACCACATATCATAATAGTAGGCGTAGTGGCTCACACCTGTCATCCCAGCACTTGGGAGGCAAAGGCAAGAGGAATGCTGAGTTCGAGGCTTGTCTGGGCTACATAGTGAGCTCAGGGCCAGCCTGAGCTATAACAGGAGACCCTGTGTCAAGAAACTAAAACAACAACAACAACAACAATATAAGGGTTAGGGATATAGCACAGTGGTAGAGCACATACTAAGCACACATGAGGCTCTGGGTTCAATGGGAGGGGAGACATGAATAAATGAACAATTTACATGATATCCCTCTTAAAATATAATAATGCACAAAATAATAGCATATGATCTTTCTTTTAAGGTAATATATTTTCAGTCAAATTACATGTCCTAAGAGCTAAGGAACCTTTGATTATATTCATTGCTTTCAAGGTCTAGAGTGGAAAGGATGTGCTTACTTTCTGAATAAAGATAGGAAAAGTACAGTTTAGCATCATTACAGGGTCCTTATCTAAAACAAACATCACCTTTGTGCAAAGAACTTACAAGCAAGCATCAGAGTCCTGAACCCTGTCAGCAATTGGCATTTATCCTTACAGGAAGAACATACTATGCACAAAGGTTGACTAACAAAACAAAATTAGCAGAACACGAAAATAAGAGGAAGAAATCAACATTTAAAACAAATTCTTTTTTTGAGACAGGGTCTCACTTTGTAGTTCAGACTGTCCCTGAGCTCACTGTATAGCCCAGGCTAGTCTCGAACTCAGCAATCCTCCTGCCTCTGCCTCCCAAGTGCTGGGATTACAGGCATGAGCCACCACGACCAAACTGAGGTGTGTGGTATTGATTGCTGGTGGGTGCGAGTCACCACACTCGGCATTGTGGTATGTGGTTACAAGAGACCAAACCAGGGACCTTGTGCTTGCAAGGCAGACGCCGGAACCACTGAGCTGAATCCCTGGCCCACCATTTAAAATTTAATCAGAATGCCCACTTTTATAATTATGGAACTAAAAGATCACTTTCCTAAAAATCTTAAATACTGTGGAAGAAGGTTGGGAAGGGGGAATAAAAAGCATCTAAGTCTTCTAAAACCACCATAGAAAATTAAGAAAGTGAAAAACAAAGTTAAAATGACACTGAAACAGGGCCGGAGGATTAGCTCAGTGGTTCCGGCGCCTGCCTCACAAGCGCAAGGTCCTGAGTTCGATCCCTGGAAACCACATACAATGCTGGGCATGGAGACTCATGCCCACCAGCAATCAATACCACATACCACAGTGCTGGGCATGGTGGCTCACGCCTGTCATCCCAGCACTCGGGAGGCAGAGACAGGAGGACTGCTGAGTTCCAGGCTTGCCTGGGCTACATAGCGACCTCAGGGCCAGCCTGAACTACAAAGTGAGACCCTGTCTCAAAAAAAAAAAAAGACATCAAAACAGACAATTTTAGCTTTGGACATACTATACACCGTGGTCATTCTCTGAATAAAAAGTGTTTCTAGCTGCCTGATCCTTGCCTATATTCTCTGGAAGGTTAAGGCAGGAATATGGTGAGTTTGAGCCTAGCTTGGGCAATTTAGCAAGACCCAGTCTCAAAATAAAAGTGGCTGGGTCTGTAGTTCAGTACAAAGGCCCTGGGTTCATTCTTCATACTGATAAAAAGCCCCATATAGTATTTAAAAAAAGAAACTTATTCTGATGATGGCTTATTGGAATTAGCAGAAAAGAATTTTAAAGCTAGCATTAAATATATGATCAATGTCATAAAAGAAAATATTCTCTTTTCTTTTTTTGGTACTAGGATCGCACTCAGGACCCTGTGCTTGCAAGGTAGGTACCAGAACCACTGAGCTAAATTCCTGGCCCAAGAAAATACTCTCAATGAATGAAGAAATAAGAAATTTTAGCAGAAAGGTTTCTAACAATGCAAGGAAAGAATTCCCTGAGAAGCGATGAAAAGAGCAGTCAAAAGTTGAATATGGGGGCCGGAGGGTTAGCTCAGTGGTTCCGGCACCTGCCTCGCAAGAGCAAGGTCCTGAGTTCGATCCCCAGTAACCACATACAATACTGGGCGTGGAGACTCACGCCCACCAACAATCAACACCAAATACCACAATGCCGGGCGTGGTGGCTCACGCCTGTAATCCCAGCACTTGGGAGGCAGACAGGGGGATTGTTGAGTTCGAAGCTTGCCTGGGCTACATAGTAAGCTCAGGGCCAGCCTGAACTACAAAGCGAGACCCTGTCTCAAAAAAAAAAAAAATGAAAATTACAGACATTTAAAAAAATTTATGCCGATAAAAGAGACAACCAAGGAAGAAAAGAAGCTCAAGATCCATTTTCAAGATCCATCTTGAAAATCCTGAGCTCTTTCTCACAGTATGTGTTACCACAGGGGCTTTAATGGCCAAGAATCATTTGCTGTTCTTCGTTTTTTAGTATACAATGGAGTATTACTCTGCAAGATAAACTTAAGTCATCTGTAAAAGCTGGGATACAACTTTTTCTTGTTGTTTTATTTTCTGAGACAGGGTTTCACTATGTAGCGCAGGCTGCCTTTAACGCGAGGTGATTTCTCCTACCGTAGCCTCCTAAATACTGGGATTACAAGTATGCACCACCATGCCCAACAAGGAATGCCTCTTGAGACCATAATATTAGGTAAAATAAATCAGACAAATAAGCTTAAATGTTGCAGTTTCTCTTATATGAGAAAAACAAATTATACATAAAGAGCAAAATAAAAGATAGATAATAGAAAAATTAGGAAATGTATCTTTCTTAAATGGGAAGTGGATCAAGAGATGGAGGATGGTGAGATGGAAAAAGGAATTACATGTACCAGTGTACCAACTCCATACAAGGAATGTAAACCTTATGTATCGCAAATATGTACTAATAAAAAATATATCACTGTCAAAACAACTTCCCAGATAAAAATTCACTTAAAATATTTTCTCTGCCTCCTGTATTTGCAATATTCTAACACTAAGCCTTACTGAGGCATCATAAAAAGCAGGAGTGGGAATAAGGATCAGTACTAACACAAGCTGAAGACACACACCCATGCCCAATAGCACTGTCATGGATACAACACCAGACAATAAAGTGAGAAGAGCTAGGAACAGACTCTTAAGGGGTTTAGTCTATCTTAAATAACCTTGGCCCACAGACCTTCCACACTCATTTTTCACCCACAAAAGGCAAGAAAACAGAGTAAGTACATGGTTTGCGCTCTTGTCCTGTCTCCTAAAGCCAACCTGGGGTGCTTGGGAAAATGGAATTTTCCAGCTCCCTTTCTTGGATAGCCTCAAATTTTGAATTTTAAGAGGTCACTCAGGTAAGGCTGGTTTTCCCTAGTAAAGCTCGCCCAGCAGTGGCACACGCAGGATCAGTCTAGAAAGCTGCCATGGAGAGTAGAAAGGTAGTAAGGACTAGCTGTGGACTGGGATTCCTCCAAGGCCCTGAGTAAGGGTCTGAGTCCCTCCTCAGCAGTCACCCAAGTCACGGGGATTCTTCTGTTGTCTCACAATCCTCCAGATGCAGTTTGTCCTACTGAGCTTTTCAGACTAGCACTACATAGCCGTGACCAAGGCTCCGGAACACTGGCAAAAGGTACACACACTCTCAGGATCTGTAATGTGCCTGGCTCCTGGCTTTGAC
>PVIC010021741.1:0-28308 GCA_004025085.1 Thryonomys swinderianus
AAAAAAAAAAAAAAAAAAAAAAAAAAAAAAAAAAATCTGTTGTACATAATGCAATATGGTTCATCTAGTCCACCATTTTTGCATCCAAACTGCGCTACCTGGCTCTGACCTATCAAAAAGATAGGCCTATGAACAGAACACACCAAGGAGAGGTATTGAGAGGCAAAACTCACACGGGACGATTGAGCCAAATATGTGCATCTATCTTAGTTGTTTGTTAATGAGACAAGAATAGCTGAACCCAAAGTTAAAAAAGGAAAGGTTTATGGTAGCTCTCAGTGTGTAGAAGTTTCATTTCATAGTTGCCTGGCTCCAAGACAGCGCAGCATAGCAGAGGAGAAACAGTTCATGGCAAGTAGAAGACAGCAAGGCAACAGCAACAAAGTAGTGAAGCAGCAGCAGCCTGCCTCTCCTTTTTATGTCTTCCAAGCCACCTGCTCTTTAGATAGTGGCACCCACAGCCAGAGTGGGTCTTCCCATTGTCAACATCCAGAACTGTTCCAAACCAATCAGTGGGCTAATTTAGTGATCACGCAGCCTTAATCCCAGCATCACACACCCTAGATCAGGCCACTCTGAAAAGTCCCACATCTGGCTTCATGAGGCTTTGGGAGACATCTAGATGTAAGCCATTACAGAGTTTTACTCCACACTAAAATGTTTGGATTTGCCTGGCTTGCCTACCAGGTACCCTGGAGCCCCTGAGTATCTGAGTAGGCAGTTACAGTGAGTGCTTTTTTCAGCAAGTCTAGAAACTTAACAAAAGGATACATTCACACAGGTAAATCTGCATAGGTTGGTAAGATATTGAGGGGTTTTTTGCTTTGAGTTACTTTTTCTTTAGCACTTTTTATCACCTGGTAATCAACAATTCAGATTTGTAGTCATGTGGCTTTAATTATTTGTAACTGGGACATGGATTAATTCAGAAATTGTAGTGTTTAGTCAACACATAGTCCGTGAAGAAAAATCAATTTAAAAGGGTGTCAAGGAAGGAGTTTTAAAATAGGCAGTGAGCAGATCAGCCCTGAGTTTTAGAACCATCTCTGCAGCTACAGTGGGAAGAAGGATCTGAAAAGGCCAAGTGTGAAGACAGGAGAGCTGGTAAGGAAACTTCCAGACACTGGGTAGAGAGAGCTGGTGAAGACCCGGGTCTTCTGTGACTTCCAGCCAGCCAGCCACTCTGCAAATACTCATTGAGCAGCTCCAACATGCCGTGTACTGGACTAAACTGTGTACTGGACTAAACCACAAAGACAGAGACTCACTTATGGAGCACAGGTAAATGGCAAACCATCACCCAAGTTAATATGTGGTTCCATATCAGCTGGATGCTATGAAGACAAAGTCCAGAAGGACAGAGTCCTGATATTGATTGCATCACTGCTCTTTAAGGTTTTGTGGAGACATGCTGGAATGACACACACAGAGAATGTATCATCTTGGCCACTAGCTCAGCTCTCTACCAGAGCTTGAGACAGGACAGCTGTGCCTTCCACAGCCCTGAGCCATCCTATACTTACTGTACTAAATTGTTTCCCATTGTCATATCCATAAAAATACCTGAGGCTGAGTACTTCCTAATGTTTTATTTAGCTTATAGTTTAACAAATAGAAAGTCTGAGATCAGGCAGTTCCATCTGTTTGGTTGTTAGAAAGGGTCCCTTAGCCACATTATGACATGGCAGAGAAATGGAAAAGATGCCAGCTGCGTGCAGAAGGACCCAAGCACGCATCACTCTATATAACTGTCCACTCTCTTGAGAGCTGACTTGCACCATATGACCAGCAAGAAGCCTTTCTATGGATGCTGCTGCCATGACCTTGCCTTAGGCCCCACCTCCACAAGGCCCCACCACCTCAACACCACCACTAAGGACCAAGCGTCCCACACATGAACCCTTGGGGAGCTGTCAACCACACCCGAACCATAGCACTTTTTGCAGAGCCAGAACTGGATACATGCTCAGTATTTGTCAAGTGGATGAACAAATAGAAAACCACAATCTAGGCTTCAGTCTACTTAGCAAACATGTAATCCTAATAGGACACGGCTCTAAGTGCTCAACAAATATTGACTCACTTAATTCCCATAAGAACCCTACTTAGAAGGTAGACACGAGGCAGATAGGAAACTACAGATGACAAAACTGAGGCTTGGGCCAGGCCGAGTGTGGCACCACAGTTCTGCTCTTAGCTTTTCATCAAAGGCTGTCTCAAGGATGTCCATATACCCTCTGCATGGTATCCACATAGTGTGAGAGTGTGCTGGAAACTGGGCCCTGGGAAGAGGGTCAGCACCCTCTACAGCAACTGCCTCAGGCCTGACTAGTTTGAGGTTCTGTGATCCACACCTGGTGTTCTAGAACTTGTCTAGTCCAAAGAATTATCTGTGGTCTCATTAAGGCGGTGGCTTTTCAGAGGATCACTCCCTCCCCCTTCCAGATGTGCCCAACGACAGTAGGTAAGAGAACTTCAAGATCGGTGTTTTTAAACTTCCTAGCAGGCAAATCCTAGAAACACCCATCCAGGCTCTCACATTATCAGCCATGCTGGAAAGAAATAAGGCAGGCTTCACAGAGCACAGGTGTGAGGAACCAGGTGGATGGTGCACAGCAGGTTTAGCTTTCCTGAAAGTGGAGTTGATCCTGACAGATGTTCCACCCCAGAGCTAAGAGCACAGCCGATCTTGAGACAAGTTGCAGCCATAAATCTCCCTCCTGCAAAGGCTGACAGGGGCAGGTGTCCACTGCTCACAGCTTCCTCATCTGAAAAGCAGCTCATCCTGTGGCAGGAAGGCTGAGGCTGTCCCAGTCAGGTCCTCCCAGCTCCGCCTCTGAGATCCATTGCTTCAGGCAAAATTTGCCTTTACTGCAGCTTCTGAGAACAATTGATAGTCCTTGCCAGGGACTTCCTGTAATAAATGCTTTTGTCATCTTGACTAAAGAAGCTGCTGGTCTAAAACACCTTGGGCTGAAATATTTCCTCTGCCTCCTGCTCCAAAGTGACCTGGGGGGGAAGATGGACAGGCCAAGAGGAGACTGAATCATCTATTTTCTGCTCAAAACTCATTTCCGACTACTATTGGAAACCAATAAAGAGAACAATGAAACAAAACTTGAGTATGAGTTGGCAGTTTTTTTAAATTGATATGATAATTTGGGGCATGGGGTTTTTCATATGGTATTTAATAGAGATGTATTCTAGAATATTCTTCTCTCCAAAACAGAAGAAAATGTTCTAGACTGAGCCTCAGAAGCCCAAGTTGAGGCCTTGTTCTGCCACCATTTACCAAACAGTGTGACCACGCATAAGTCTTTAAACCTTGGGTTATTTATCTGCAGAATGATGGTCATCATGCCTGCTCAGCCAACCTCAGGGACTGTTGAGACAACTACTGAGAAGAGCAGTACGCTGAGACCTGCTACCTGCATACAAAGGGTCATGGTGGCATTAGAGCAGGAACAGACCTTGTGCAGACCCCAGGCCAGAGAGCTCCAGCACAGAGGAAGAAGGTGGGTAGACAATATGATGTCCAAGACCAGCATGCATAGTTTCACAACAAAACCCATGTATTCAACTTGAGAGATGTCACCCACTGAGCCAAGGCCAAATGGACCCAAGGAGTCATCCATCTTCCTGGATAAAATAAAACTCAAGACCTGGCCTTTGGTCATCAACTCTGGAATCAGAAACGTTAGAGGCACAAGAAGTCATTTGCAAAGGACCCCAGAGCCAACTCACTCTAACCAATTGTACACATTTCCTCACACCTCACCTCCAGTGACATCATGCCCGCGAATAGAGTATACCAGGGTAAAAGCACTTACACCCCCAAAATCTGAGAATTGTCTTAGGTCAGTTGTGGGTCTTAAATATTAAGGGACAACACACATTCTGGAACATCGTTAGAAACATGGTGCAATCCAGCTGGCATCCTGGGTTCCACAGGGTGACCAGACTCAACAACAAAACCACCTATTGCTGGCAAACCCATTTGGACAAACCAAGAATTCAGTGTGAGTGGTCCCCGTGATAGTCTGGACCTTAGTTCACCCCTGGAAAGAAGATCCAAGAGCAAGCCAGCTTTCTATACTCACTATACAAGGGAAAACATAACCAGTTTTTCATACGATTACAGTTCTACTGCTTACTGTTAACTTGAGCAAAGTTTTTGACCAACCCCCCAAAAAACAAAACAACAAAAAAGAGGCTCCCCTAACAAATATCCTGCATGCCAAGCTGCTAATCTGCCTCAGACCAGAACAGTCCTTAGACCCTTCAGAAGGAATGCTGATAGCTCAGTCTTGTAAGAGTTTGGCTCATTCTCAATAGACTCCAGCACTTTCTCCATTCTCTAGTGACCTCTGCTCCTCCCTGTCTAGGCCACAGTTCATAAGGACTCCCTTACCCCACCCCATGCCAGATTTGGTAGGGGGAGCTCCACTCTCCTGCTGACCCCATCTCTTATCTTGATCCTGCCACCTATCACCATCTTAGGAATCAGTAGCAGACCTGGAGACAGGGATTGGCTTCCTTGTGACTTGTGAAGGAAGAGCTCCCAAAACAGAACCAAAGGAAAGTGTGCAGAAGCAGGACAGGGTAGGAACAGAAACCCAGAAAGTGGAGCCCCAGCTCCAGCTGTGGATCTGATAGCTCTGGGGGTAACTTGTACCTTGGAGTTCACGCTGCCTCAAGCCAAGGGAACGGGCCCTTCCCACTTTTCTGCAGCCACCTCACAGGGGTCAACTGAGGCCTCTTCTGGCCTCTGCCTGCTCCACAGCTCCTGTGGAAAGGTTTATGCATGAAACAGGGGCTGATGGATCGGAGAGGGGCCCTGGAGACACAGGCAGACTCCTCCAGCGTCACCCCAACACCCCCTTGAAACCTAATGTGCCCTGGGAAGCCACAGATTCCTTGGGGGGTGCCTGCAGCATCTAGAACAGAACACAAAGCATGGGCCAGAATCTCAGGCCTGCCCGTTCTCTGCTGTGTGATCATGAGCCCATCTCAGCACCTCTCTGAGCTTCAGTTTCACCATCTGTAAAATCAAGATGATAAGTCACAGACTCTACCTCTCAGAGCTATAGCATGATTTAAAGGGAATTAGGCGGGGAGAGTGCTCTGTGAGCCACAGGAGGGCTCCTGTCCTGGAACAGGCAGCCTGCCATCGCCAGCATCATCAAGCCATGTTCCAGAACTCAGCCTGGGATTCCCTCCCCTCTGCCCTGCACACTCCCTGCCAACCTCATTTACTCTTGCTCTTTGCAGGCTTCTTTTTCTTTACCACGTGCTGTTAAAGACCGAAGCCAAAATAACCTGATCAAATGCATGGAGGGGACCTGCTGGTTCTGCACAGACATGTAAACATCAGGCTGACCCCACAGACAACACTCAGAACCCCAGCCACAGCAGTGCCACATTTGGCATGCCTGGGAGGTGGTCAGGCCCACAGCTCGCTGCAGATCTCTCATTTATCCTAATCACCAGGACCCTGAGCCATGCAGAAAGAGAAGCTTTCCAGACCAGGGTGAGAATCACTGGCAGAAGTCTGGACAAAGGCCTCAGGGATCCCCTGAGGACCCGAGTTTTTAGCTCTCAGACCCCTGCCCGCACTGCCCATCCTGCAGCCTGGACCCCTTCCCTTTTCCATGCAATCTGACCCAAATCCACAGGGTGGGAACCCTAAGGCCCCAACCCAAGGGGACTGTTTATGCCTCAAAACAAGAAGGCACACTCTTGTCTGCAACCCTTATTTCCTTGACAAGCTGCGACTTTGAGCAAATCTGTCCCCTTTCTGAATCTCAGTTTCCCCACTGAGAAATTGTTGGAGTCAGACTTACTCTCACCTCTGACAATCAAGTATCTTGACCTGGATGATAAAATGGGGCAGGTGGCCCGCAAATGGCCTCTAGAACCCAGAAGAACCCTAGTTCTCCCTGGAGAAGACACAGGGCTCAGCTGAGCTAGACATGACCCAGGGTGAACCTCACCAGACAGTGCCCCTTGGAAGCCACATTTCTTACAGGCACCACGGCCAAGACCCTTCCCAGCATCCTACACAGGCTGCCCACATTTTCAGTGACTCTTGAGCTAATGAGCACGGAATCTGAAGTTGCATCTATCAGGCCATGTGAAACACAGCCTGATGAACCATCTCAGGTGAGAGGAGCTACAGCTCTGAGCTGTTTTCTGGATTTCATAGCAACATTCTTCACTGCTACATCTGGGAATAAAAACCAGACTGATCTCCAGGATAAGAAGAGGGTCTTTCTTTTCCTGTACAGGACAAAGGTGTGAAGGTTCTTGAAGTCACTATGAGCAAGGAGGAGCCACAGTTTCCAGCTGGGCAGCCTTCTGGCCAGGAGGAGATAGCCAATGCCTCAATCTCACTTGTCTCTCTTCCTATGGCCTCAGAAGGTCATAGCACAGGTAAAGAGCTGAGGTCACGCTAGCCCTCTAAAACTCCATCCAGACCATAGACACTTACTTCCCTCATATCCAACCCAGGAGTCTCTGTCCAGTCCTCAAGCACACCCAGGGCCACTTCTTGAGAACACAGCCCTGTGCCATATGCCTGCATGCCCAGGGCCCTGGAGAGAGCACAATGGGCTACAGTGGGCTGGGGCCAGAGCCTCAAGGTTGCCTTCTCTGAGAAGCCTCCCCTGACCTCCATAGCCTGTTGCTTATCATTTATAACTTTCGGCTTGCTGCCTTGCTGCCTCCTACCTGTGATGAACTGTTTTTCCTCTGCAATGCCCCTCTGCCATGCCACCCTGCCTTGGAGCCAGCTGACTATAAACTGAAACCTCTACGAACTGTGAGCTACAATAAGCCTTTCCTCCTTTAACTTTGGGTGTTGGGTATTTTGTTTCAGCAATGAGAAAAGTAACTAAAACGAAGGACATGTCTGATATTTGCTACTACATGTGTCCTGCATCCTGGGTGGACTGTCAGGTTGGTCCATAAGTGCCTTGTATTTTGCTTTTGTTAATAAATTATAAAAACGCGGCAAATAGAATTATTTTTCTGGCTTTACCATGTATCCTATATTTTTATTTGCTGAATCTAGCAGCAATGCTTCAGGGTCTAGCTGTTTTGAGACCACCATGTAACACCCCAGGGAAGCCCAGGAGCATGAGTAGGAAGAAATGATCGCTGCAAACACATCCCACAGAAGCAACTCCATGTTTGTGTGCGTGTTTGTGTGTTCTGAGTATTTACCAGCATAAGCCTGTTCAGGACAAGGGAATGAATCTCCTCCAGATTCAAAGCATACAAAATGGAGAAAGCTCTCCTGGGGCTAAATTGTGGTAAGAGGAGAGTTTCTCCAATCACCTTTCCATGGGTTCTTCTCCCTGGCTCAGAATGCATCCTGCCAGGCCTATCTCCGAGGCCCAGGAGGCCATGCAGCAAGGTGTTTAAGGAGTATCACAAATTAATTAGACTGTGAGGATGCTTTGGTCAAACTCCTCCACTGCCTAGTTGAGAAAGCTGAACCCCGAGAGGGAGAAGGACTAGCCTACAGTTACACAGAGAGAAGGGGGGAATCGCTGTATAAATTAACATTCTGAAAGCAAGGCACGGTGGCAGCAGAGCTCCACCAAGAGAAAGCAGAACTCTCAGCAACACAGTGGCAGCCATTTGCTCCCCAGTTACAGAAATAAGGATAAAAGTGCTGGCACTTATTGAGCTTCTGTCTCAAGCCAGGATCACTTAGTTTACACAAGGACCCATGTCGGAGGTTGTCTTGCTGGCTTCATTTTTGGATGAAGAAAGTGAAGCTGACAAACTCATTGCAGGTTGGACAGATGAGGGAGCCAGACATGAGCTTGCAGCCAGGGGAGGGAGCTGGCCCCCTGGAGCTACACTACACGGGTCCCACGGGCCAGTTCTCCAGATGCCAGCCCACGTGAGTCCGGCCTGAGGCGTGGCCCGTGTGTCATCCCCAGGAGCTGAAGCCATCTTGCCGGCCATGGGCAACAGAGCCTCCGAGACACTTTCCTCTTGCCCACATGCTTATTAACTTCAGCTAGGATTTGTAAACCCGCCTCACTAAGATTTCCCAGGATTGCTGCCCCGGACGCAGGGCAGGAAGTGATCGTGTTTCCACCTTGTAAGCCCAGCCTTTCAACCATCCCCTTGAGACCAGACACTTTCTCTCCTTTCGTCCTGAAAGGCTGTCTCTCCACACCCCACTCCCCCCTTGCCCTGGCTTCCCACCCTCCCAGCTCAGGCCAGCTACTTCATTCAGCAGCCATTTCTCCCGGGGCCCTGACACCGCACTGATATACTGTTCCCTTGCTTGCTTTGGGGAGAGTAAGTAGTTTTTTGGTTGATGGCCAGTTGAGAGGATGGGATCTGGGCGAGCTGCAGGCACGGCCCCTCCTCCGGGAGCGCCCTCGCATGCTATCTGGCCTGCCTGAAATCCAAGCTGGCTGGTGGGGCAGCCAGGTGTGCCCAAGACAAGGCTGTTTTCCTTCTTGGAGAGGCCTCCTGGTGGGGAGGGGTGCAAGGCCCTGCGTGCAGCTGAGGGCTGCCGGCACCCTCCGGCTCTCACCTGCCGGCAGTAGGCTCCTCCCTGACGCGCACTTGGGCAACAGCCTGAGGACAAACTCGTACTGAGGTCGGGCAGCTCCTCAGCTCTGAGCCTTGACTGTCATTTACCAGCTTTGTGACTTCTGGCAGGACACTGAACCACTCTGAGCCCAGCACTCTCATGCTAAAATGAGGTTATTCCCCTACCTCTGGGCCCATCTGAAGGGGATGAAATGAGCTAACGCATGTCAAGTTCACAGCCCGGCACAAAGCCCGTTCCAGAGCCGCGGCCCTCATCACCGCCGCTGCACCCAGAGACCACGAGGAAATCTCTGGACAAAACCGCCTACCAACATTCCCCTGGTTGTGACAACTCCACTGTATGATTTCCCTAGAACTGGATTTTGTACTGTTTTATTTTTACCCTGCCCTGTATTTAGACCTCTTTTGTGACATTAATTAACTTTAAGTATATTCCCTGTGGGCCACTCCTATTTTTTGTAATGAGATAGAAAAGGCAGACACTCAGAGAGACACACTGAGACCAACAGCAGCCCTGAGGAGGGACACCGAGAGGCGGGACGAAGGTGGAGCTTGGCAGCTGTGGCCAGAGCTGGGCAGCACTGAGCAGCAGGATGGACCGGGGTTGGGCCAGCGCTTGACTGCAGCCTCCCAGCCTGGTCATTGGTGTACTGCACCCACCTGCATGGAGAAGGGTACCAGGCAGGGTCCCCGGGTACAGGGTGAAGGCGCTTCAGGGACGCAGAAGCCTGAGCCTGCCTTAGAAGGGCAATTCACCCCTCCCAGCCTGCAAACGGATTCGGTATGTATTTTTCAATCCAACAAAGCATTTGCTGCTTAAGGGAACGGTTCTGGAAATTTCTGAGAACATCTTATGAAGTGTGGCTCCCAGACCCTTTGGGTGTTCTCGCTGTATAAGTGGATTGATTTGAGCTGGGCAGGAGTGTTGGACATGATAAAACCCAGAAGAACTCCCCATCTTTAACCACCTCTCCAACACAGACCCACACACGTACTCCCCTTTACAAATTTATACACATAAATCCCCCTACATACAACCATATACACATACATGCACACACACATATCTGCACACATTTGTACTCTCCTCAGCATTCAGGGTTATTCACACAGGCTGAGTGTGCTCCTGGGTCCCCTCCCTGGTTAGTCTCTCTGGCTTACTCAGGCCAGTGTTGGTCCTGCTTCTGAGAGGCTCTGGAGAGGCAGGGAGAGACTGCTCAAAGGGCACCGCGTTGTTCCATCCTTACCCACCCAGGCAGGAAACCCGGAGTCTCTTTGCCTGGGCTCTTACCCACTTCCTTTGCAGCCTCAGGAAAGCCTGCAGGCCAGCTGCTCCTCAACCCTGCTGCCAGAGGACTCAGTGTGGTGAGGAGGAGCCTGGATAGGGCGACTCCCTTGAAATGGAGAAGAAGGTGAAGAGAAACATATCCTAACTTTCAAAAGGAACTTTTGGGATAATTAATCAACACTTCACCAACACCAAGGAATTGTTTAATATCTGAAGACATATAATTAAGGCAACAATAGCGGACTTGTTGTACGTTCCTAAAGAATGCTAATGATGCTTAGCACCCTGACACATTCAAAGGTGCTCCCCAATATGTAAAAATCAAACCAAAGTAGGTTTTCAGATATGAGGTATGTCTGAGAACAGGGAAGGTAGCAAAGCGGAGAACAGGCCTTACTGGGCTTTGAACTTGCTTTCTCCTGTGATTGCTATGCTCAAAGGAACCACCAATTGCTAAACTGCACTGGCTATCACTTAATTACACCTTCAGATCAGCACCTCATTTGCTTAGGGTCCAACTGAGCTGCTGTGGGTGTAATTACTTGCTGGGGACATTACTTAACAACACAGCCCAGCCCCAGGAAGCAGAAAGCCTGCCGGGCTCTGCTCCAAGGCTACACTCCCATGGTTATGCGTTACAGGGCCACAGACTCCAGTGGCCAGAGCAGCAGTGCTGGCCAGTTGGTCCTAAGAAGCAGCCCACTGCGTCTCGGGAGCCTCACAGAGGTCATCTAAGGTGCTCAGAGAATGACTGGAAGGATTCTCCCAGTCTGATTTTCTTATGGTCCCCTCTCCAGCCATTCCTCCCTTCAGAGGTGGCTCTTGGGTAAAAGTAATTCCGCCCTGATGCTCAGGGCTGGTGGTCCCTGCTATGCCAGGTTCCCATGAGTCATTCAAGCTGGGCACAGAAAGGAGGGACTGTGGCTAATGCTGCTGGCACTCAGAGGAACAGGAGCAAAGCTCTCATCCTGGACCCTAGCTGTCCAGCTCTGCAGTACCACAATGTTGACAATGTCAAAATCTTCACAGAGGGCTGGGCGTGGTGGCTCACACCTATAACCCCAGCACTCGGGAGGCAGAGACAGGAGGATAGCTGAGTTCAAGGTTTGCCTGGGCTACGTAGTGAGCTCAGGGCCAGCCTGAACTACAAAGCGAGACCCTGTCTCAAAAAAAAAAAAAATCTTCACAGAGGATAGAGGAGGCACCCAAATACACATATATGCCACAATCCACACATGCACAAACACAAAAACACGCCTTTGTTGTTGTTCTTTTCACACAAGGTCTTGCTATTAGTTGAGGCCGGCTTCGAACTCGTGGCAATCCTCCTGCCTCAGTCTATTAAATGCTAGGATTATAGAAGTCTGCTATCTTCTGTCTTGGTCTGTTTGGCCTTTGCACGCCCTCACCCCTCCCAGCCTGCAAAAGGATTCAATATGTATTTTCAGTTTTCAAAATATTTGCTACTTTGGGAACATTTCTGAAAATTTCTGAGAATGTTTTAAGAAATGTGACTCCCAGACCCTTTGGGTGTTCTTGCTATCTGAATGGACTGATTTGAGCTGGTAAGGAGTGCCAGGCGTTAAAACAAGTACAGAAATTGGTGAACCAACCGTTTTGACCAACATGAGAGGTCCAGAACTGAGTGTCGGTTTACCTGGTCCCACAAGAATCTAGGGTGCAAGGGAAGTGGAAGTCAAATTCTGAGAGGAATCCAGAGCCCAGGTTGGCTGGGCTGAGTCACCACAGAGATGTCTATTCACAAATCAGTGTAATCATGGGCAGCAATTACGGTGAATAATTATGGTGCTGTGATTAAACTTTTAAAAGAACTTGTTAGAGGTACCTAGTAAAATTGTTAGTAGAGAACAGACAGAATTCGGCAGAATTTGCTTCATAACATGAGATAGTAAAGACCAGGGAAGAACAGCTAGAACAGGACTGAACCTGAGTTGGTTATTTGCCTTAGCTTTCTACAGCTGCTATAACAAAAAGTAGTACAACAGCCAGAGTACTTTAAACGACAGAAATTTATTCTCTCGCCATTTTTGAGGATAGAAATCAAACATCAGGATTTAGTAGGCTTGGTCCTTTGAAAGCAGGATCTCTCCCACACCGTGATTTGTAAAAGGTCATTTTTGTCTGTGTCTTCAGATTATATTTTTTCTGTGCCAGTTTGTGTCCAACTTTCCTATTCTCACAAGGTCATAAGTCCAAAGGAACCAGGGACCACTCTAATGACTCTATTTTAACTTAATCACTTTTATAAAGATCCTCCCTCCAAATTAAGTCATATTCTGAGTTTCAGGAAGTTAGAATTTAATATACAATGTCGGAGAAAGGACACAACTCAAAATATTAAAGAAGGACATGTATGTACACATTAGTTGCGCCACTGATGTGTGTGTTTACATGATTTTCATAATAACAGGAGGGAGCAGGCAGAAGGAAAATGCTTCAGACAACTGTCATGCCACTAGTGAAACTTCAGGGAAACTCTAATACTCAAAGCTTTTTCAGTAGAGAGAAGTTAACAGTGGAAGGTAGGGAGCTTCTTGACACCGGAAACATCTAAACTCAGGCTGCAAGAGCACTAGGGGACATCTGTAGGACTCCAGCCTGGCAGGATCGCAAGCTGGCCAACTTGTATAAGCACATGCCACAGAAGTATGAGGATGGAACAAGGGAGGGGACAGTCTTGCTCTGCTTGGCACTGGAGGGAACCACCTGGGGCTCCATTCTGGGAACACTGCAGCAAAGGGGACATCAGCATTCAAGAGGGACAGAGCTGCCTCTGAAGGGGAACAGCCAGGTGCTATAGAAGCTGAAAATCATGCCTTAGCATTCAAAACAGACTGCAGAATCCACTTTTACCAAGTTCCTTTTGTGTCCTCCTAGAAGAATTATAAGCATTTGTATGTATTTATGTTACACTGATGATATCCCATGATACTCTTTTTGCTATTATCAATTAACATTTACATCTCCTAGAGACTCTCCCATTTTAGAAGACTAATTATGCCTCATTCTTTTTCACTGCTGTATAACAGTCAATGGGCATCTAGATTGCTTCAAAATTTTTCCCTACGGTAAACTATACTTAACAATTAACCTCATGAATATGTCGGTTCATGTAGGAATGAGTATATCTATGAAATAAACTCCTACAGGTTAAATTGATAGATAGACAGACAGACACTGTGGAAGGAAGGAAGAAGGAAGAGATCAGAAGATGCCTAGAGAAGGAGCAAGCTCAAGGAAAAGGCTTCCCAAATTTTCCAGGTAGAGCTACCTTCCTGGCCCTAAGCAACCAGAGCATAGAGACACAGAGCTGAGTGAAAACCACAATCAAACAGCAGCAGAAATAGACCAGGCACAGGGTGGGCTGATGTGGGCTACCATCTGTTTGGTTTCTTTCACCAGTAGCAGAGAGCAAGTCAGGGTCTAGGAAGGAGAGAAAACAAGGCCTGTTGGTCTCCAAGCACTCAGCATCGCCCCACTGGTCTGCACCAGAGAGATCCGTGAGGGCTGTGGGTCGAAGCACAGACAACTTGACCTACGAGTCAACACAATATTTACAAAGTGTTGGTTGCGAGCAGGTGTTGAAGAAGAAGCAATAGGCCAGAGGACAGGAGAGGAGAGTTTCAGAGATGAGCACAGGGCTGGGCACTGGACCCCAGAACCTCGGCCCACCTGCTTCCTCCAAGAGGGCCAGGAACTGACAGCTCCTTCCAAACCATTCTTTCACGGGGCACAGAGACTCCTCACAGGCTTACCACATTGGCTGGGGCACAAAGTCAACACACACCCTCTTCTTCCTCTCTGCTAAGGCAAAAGGCAGGGCTGGTTTACAGCATTTTCTCAATGAAATCTCCTTTTCAGACAGGAAAACTCAGGATTTAGATGAAGCACGTTGTGGGAAGGCAAGAGGTGTGGGTACATTCTAGGGATGGAATCCAGGACTTTTGCACTAGGAAATATCCACACATCTTTTTTTTTTTATTACTTTGAGACTAGATCCAACTAAATTGCTAAATTGCCCAGAACTGGCTCTCTCTTGCAATCATCCTGCCTCGGCCTCCTAGAATGCTGAGATTACAAACATACACCAATATACCAAGATGGGGGTCTTTCTAGTACTCTGGCTTTCCATAAACCTCAGCACTGGATACCCTCTTCCCCCTCTGTGCTGCTCTTATACAAGCAGGAGGATGACATCTGAATTTCATGGCACCATTGACAACAAAGCAGCGTCTGTTCACTTGAAATGATCTGTAGTATTAGACCTCACTTCTGGTCTTTGCAGAAGGGTGTAACTCCAGCTGTTTCAAATGCAGGAGGAGGATGAGCACGGCGGAGGGGCCTCCAGGGGCAGACTGCCTTGGCTAACAGGTGACCCCATGCAGCAGGAGGCGGGCCGAATGGCTAGGGAAGCCAGTTGCAATGCCCTGCCATGCACCTGCCCCAGGCTCCCCACAAGTGTGTTCCATCAGGCCCCACCCCATCATCACACCTGCACATGTGCATACACATGTACACACTCAGATATGTACTTGCAGGCTCACATACTCAACGCACATATGTTCACAAACACATGCTTCCAAACATGCCTATGTTCATAAGCACCCCAGTGACCCAGCCACTCACGAATGCACGTGCCTGTAATGATGGGGTGGGGCCTGACGGAACACACTTGCCAGCCTTTGCATGGTATTCAGAAACTCTGAGGGCCACCGATGGCAGGGGCAGCTGCTCCTCAGAGGCTCCACACTGTGGAAGAGGCAGGGGGAGTCCTGGGCTAGGCCTGCATCAGTGAAGGGGAAGTGCTCAGAAGAAAGCTGATCGTCAATAACAAAAGCACTTCGGAGGCTGTCACACCCAGCACACAGACATCCCTACCAATGTCACAGTCCACGGAATACGGCTATGCCACGCATGAGCTGGAAGCAGCTGACAATGGGAGCGCTTGACTGAAAACCATTCGCTTGTCATCTGCTGGGCCACAGGGCAACCATCCACCCAGAAGAAGTAGTACTGTTCTTAAACTTCACAAAGACATAAAACAGGCTTCAGCAGCCCCGCCCCACTGGCCACACCTACCCTTACACGTACAGCATGGGATCCACACGTGCAGAGTTACACACTATACAACACTGGGCACAGCCACTCAAGAATATGTGCCTGCCAGTATGCAAGGCACAAGGCCAAATTCATGCCCATAACAGGGACCCAAGCCAGATGCTCCCCTACCTTTGGCCTTCACTGATGATAATCCACTTACTGGCTATCCCAGGTTCTGTTCCCCTCAGGCAGGGCCTCAGAAGAGTCCAGTCTCCTCTCTCAACACAGGATGTACAGGCAGGTCTCCCAGCAACTGACTCTACCTTGCTCCTCAGCTGGCACAGGAGGGGCCATCGCCAGAGCAAACCCAGTTGAGTGCAGGCAGAGCGCTGTGGGTCCAGCTGGTTGAGCAAAAACATGGCCTCTCGGATCTGTGGTGGGTTCCCTGCTCTGGGGTGAAAAAGAAGCTTTTCCAGCCTATCCTGGGTCCTACCTCCCAGGACCACAAAGTCTCAGGAAGCTAAGATTAGGAGGGGATGCACTGGGTCTATGGCCTCTAAGCAAGACAGACCTTCAGCCAAGACCAACCACTCAAACCCTGAGTGTGTTTTCACTTAGCCTGGGAGTATAGGGAAGGCTCCAGCAGCCTCTGCGGACACTACATTTTAATTACGTCACTGTCGACCCCTAAAACTTTCTTACCTTCTGTGAATCCCCCCTACAAGGATGAGGCTGTCTGGCTTAAAAGGTCTCAGTGGGGTCCAGGAGTCCCCCTGCCTTTCCCCTGCAGGTGGGGAAGGAAGTTGCCCAGCCAGGCACACTCCTGACACTGCCTTCCACCTGTGCAGGTGAGGGTCCAGCCCTCTGAGAGCCACTTGACTGGGAGGGTGGCAGTCCCAGTGCTGGCTACCCCTCCAGCTCCTCTGGTTTAGGGGAGGGGGGAGGGGCGTCTACGATCTCTGGGGATAAGAGCGCTGCGAAGTGACCCCGTTTCAGAATGAAATTGAGCTGCCATTTTCATCTTCTTCCCAAATGTCAGCTGCGTTAGATCAGATTAGGAACTAATCTCTTGCCAAAATTCATTTCCGAACACGAGAGGTAGCTGTGAGTGAGGTGGAGGTTTGTTGTTCTGTTCTGTACACCCCCCCCACACACACACACACACATACACATTCTTTCCCTCACTTTACTGGGGTGGGGATGGGAGTAAAAGATCCACGGGAAGATCTCATAGGTGTCCCTGGGGCGTCTTAGGAAGTCCGCGGTGGGGTGGCGGGCAGCACAGAGACGCAGCGTCCCGTGCTGGCTGCGCGGCCCCAAAGCCCCCGGTGCACCCGGGGTTTCCACCCTGGATTGGAGAAAAACCGGGTTCCCGGCCCTGGGACAGCGCGGAGAGGGCCTCAGAGTCTGCACCGCGGTCTTCCCAAGGCTAAAGTCCCTCCCCTAATGTGGCCTAGTCGAGGTCCCCCAGCCTCTTCAGTCTGTGATCTTGCTGGCCAGGATGGTAAAAGAGAAAGGAAACGCAATTGCAATCTAAAGAGAGCAGGAAAGAGAAAATAAACACCCACATAAACTGGTCAGTACCTTGCAGGAGGCCCCTTTTGACAAGTGACCAGAACAGGGCTGCTGGCCTGAATGCATAATTAGCTGCAGGTGAAAATTCCCCATCTAATTTGATATTTGGTTCTTTGCAGAAGCTATAGCCTTCGTAAATAATATACAAAGTAAGAAACCTAATCCCGCCTGCTAGAATGTTTAATTCATCATTATGCGAGCTAATTGGAAGGTGATTATATGGTAATTGCTCATTAGTGGTGTATATTTATCGCTGTACCTTATGTCAAGGCCATGGGAATTGTGTAGAGTCTGTTCTCTCATTTCAAGGATCAGTTTCAGAAGCAGGAGTGAAGCAGGCAAGATCGAGTTCTTCCTGACGTCAGGGTCCAGCTAGGGCTATAGAGACCCGGGCTATATATAGGGCCTGGTGCTGGTTGGGGCAGGAGAGGCCTGGGGCCCCGCTGGGACGGGAGGATCCTGGAGGTTTCTTCGGGTAGCACGGCCACTGTCAGGCAAAGCCAAACTTCCTCGCTCGTTTTTCAAAAGCGATCCTGTCCCATCCGAGGCAGGACCGGGTCTCCTCAGGTGCGTCTTAGCCTTTGGACCAATCTTAGGCCTTCCTCTTTCTCTAGGTTCATCCAGTCCAAAAGGGTAATAATGGTGGTGGAGAAAGGGCCAGCAAGGTGTGGTTTGGAAATTGGAAACGGGATGGGAAATAGGCATCGGAAAGCGAGGTCTGACTTAGGGAGGTGGCATTTGGAGTGGTGGAAACTTGCCCTCTACTCCATCTGATCCTGCACAGTGGTCAATTCTCCCGCTGAACCCCGAAATTTTTAGTCCCCCACGAGGCAAGGCGAAGCGCTGGCTTCAAGATACTGCATACGGAGTGTCTAGAGAACGGGGAGCTCAGAATATCTCAAGAGTAAGCAGGAAGCCAAAGGAACTGGAAACCCGAAGAAGCGGAGGATGTGAGTCCGATTCGGCTCCAGGGCCAGAGGCAGGAACTCGGGAGCCACAGGCAAGCGGGTCTGAAAGCTCGAAGGCGCGGAGCGGAGAAGAGGGCTGAGTTTGCAGGTGGCGAAGGGGTCAGGGGGGGAAGTCGTGGGTCTCCCGCAGGCCCAGGGCGAGCCCGGTGGCTCGGGAGACCTGCCTCCCCAGTGCGTTTCCGCACTTGGAAGTGATCTTTGGCGCGCTCTGGCGCCCCCTCGCAGGAGTGCGACGGGCTTTTCCCTTCCGGAGCCCTCACCCCGGGACACCGCCCCCCCCCACACACACACACACTCGGCGCACCCGCACTTTCAGCCCTGGGGCCCTCCCGAGCTCCCCTACTGCGCAACACGCACAAATGAACAAAAGGCCAATTAGAGGCTAGGGCGGGGCTGATGAATGGACCTTTGGCTTTCTAGCCTAGAACCGCCCCGGGTTTCCCGGCGCACAGGGTCGAGCCTAGAGAAACGGCCTCCCTGAGAGGGGTCATGGCTGGGGTCAGAGGGTTCTCAAAACTCCCATCCCCCCGCCCCCCCCCCCCGCTATGGAGCTGGTTGGGGAAAATAAATCAGGGGGATGAGCCGCAGATGCAGCCCGCAGCCCGCAGCTCCGCATCCGGGTGCGGGGCGGGAGAGAGGGGACCCCAAAGCTGCAGGCCCGCACCTTCTGCCCCCCCCCGCCGCCGCTGCTCCGTGGCAGCATACAATAAACCACGCGCTGACCATCGGTGTAATGAAGGCAGGTCTCGAAAAAGGTGCAGTTACAAAAAATGGCTGTTATTTGCTAGAGTCTGGAGTCGGTAATGCTCTTTGGGAACGAATCCCAACCCCAAGCCTCTTCACCAGGCCCCGTGACACACATACACACGCGTGCGCGCACACACATACACACACACACACACACTCGCGCACACGGACTAAGCACGACCCTCTAACCTCAGACACACAAATGCAGCCTTAGTGCCGGGCACGATCCTCATCACAGAAGCCCTTCTACCAAACACGGAGAAGTGTCGTCCCCCCACCCCCACCCCGTCACACACACCGAGGCTCCACCATCCTCCGAGAAGCACAGCTTCAGAAGAATCCAGACACCTGGTGCGACCAGACCCGGTACACGGTAGGTCCACCTTTCATAGGCACCCTGCAGCCCCAACTGAAAGTTCTTTCCCTAACTCAAAGTATTTTAGACGGACAAGGAAGACCGACATCTTGGCACAATCGCATGCTCTCCACCAGTAGCACTAGTCTCAGAGGTCTCTAACTCAATCAACACCATAGAAGCTGACTAAAGTCCTGAGGGAGACACACAATCACACTGCCACACAAACACAGCTGTATCACATACGAGGATGCTCGTTCTATGCAAACACAATCACAGACCTTCACCCTAACTCACCCTCTTACCGATTTGCAACTGCCCACATGAGGGAACCTCGGTTCACAAACCCCTACCGAGGAGCGGCCGGGCCGGGCCAGGCCTCAGAACCGCCAGAGTCCCTCCCCTAACCAGTCCACGAGTCCGGACTTTGTTTTCTGCAACTCAAGGCGGGGACTGGGAGGAGCTGAGATTTCCAAAGCCGCGTGCAGGCCGGAGCCCCCTTTCTGCCCGCCTGCTTGTCGCGCCACTCTGGCTGCCACAATCCGCCCCTAGCACAAAAGTGGCCTGGCAGGTTCCGGGCCCTGGCCAATGCACCCGCTCCAGCGGGGCTGGGCTGCCAGGAACAGAGTCCGAGAAGCTAGGAGCACCAGAAACCCAGAAAGCCAGCTAGCAAAGGTAGCTGTCGGAAGTTCAAACCTTCCACCGCCTCGGAAGTTTCTGGTGCCTTCTCTGAAAAACAGGTTTCAAAGCAAGAAACGCACACGGAACACACGCGGAAGTCTCAGGAGAGTATAACTGGGGCCCACTTACTTCGTATATTCAGTTTGACCCTCTGAGGCAGCAAAACCCGAAAACCCGTGTCCCTTGAACATGTACGTGGCACGATGCAGACGCACAGGGAAAAGGCGCACAGACAACTAACAAGAACCCCAGACGTGGACCAAACTCACAACCTACATTCCCTTTCGGGGTCACAGGCAGGACACATGGCAACATGCATACAGTTGGCCAGGCACAGAGAGGAACGCGTGATGCCCACAGAGCCCTGACCAGCGCCCTCCAGGCCGGGCACCTGTATAACACAACATGAGGGGCCACAGGGCTCCCGTATATCCGTGCCCAGAGGGCTCCAGCTCTGCATGCGCCCTGGGAAGGGGATGCAGCCAGAGCACAAGCACCCTGCAAACCCTGCCTGGCCCCCCACACCCAGATAGTCATCATCGTGGGATGGCATCTCGCAAATATTTATATTCCTCCACACCACGGCAGCCTGCGTCCACATTAGACGCTCTAATCCTGCCACTTTAAATAGATGAATTAATAAAGCAAACGAGCGGCTAATAAGCTGACTGTCCTGCCTTTTCGAGGCGGGGGAAGGACTCGAAAGTGCGCCAAATTTGTTTGCAGTGGATCAAGGCTAGCCGCCTCTGCTTCACTTTCTTTATCTTAATTCCGACTTGAAAAGATATAATTATCTAGTTTGAACAGAGCTGCTATCAAATCCTTCTTTGGGCCGGGAAGGGGGGCGTTGGAGTGGATCGCGGCTCTCTGAGCCGCTCCGTGCAGCCGGAGATAGCGCGTAATGAAGATGTGGAGGCCTGAGATACAAAGGGCATTAACCTCATTAGCATGAAACCTTTTCTTCTTACCATTGTGGGACCCTTTCAGCCGCCTAATCCCCCCTATTTTCAAAGCTTGGTTTGTAATAAAGCTTTTAGGTTTTTTTTTCCCCTCAAAGCTAATAGTATTCTCTGATGATTTTATTGCTGTTACACTTCATAGGGCATTTACCAAAAAAACTCCACTACCACCCCCCTTTTCTTGTACTTAAAAAAAAAGTAAGTATATGGTTCCTGCAGAAATTAGCCTTTTACCAAGATGGGAAATATTTTTCTGGAAGATCCAGTCGGAATTTTAACAGGACTATGTTTCGTGTTTGAGCTATTCCATATTTTAGAAGGTAGTTGGAAAGAAAGGGTAACTTGTCTTTGCTTAAGCAGAAAGGATGCAATTTCGGAACAGTGACTATCAAGTGCTCTGGACAGCTAACCATCACTAAGAGTCCTGCCGCAGAAAGCCCCATACAGGTTTCAAGGAAACCCTGGCCTGGTGGCACCTGTCTCCATATGAGGCCACTGGAGGTCTCGCTGAATCCACCGCCTAACCCTCACATACCCACAGCACACATGATTCTCCAAGAGAGTTCTGTGTAAAAATGTGGTATGAGCATCCAGGTCTACAGTGAGAGACGGGGGAGGGGGGAAGAGAGAGAGAGAGGCAAAGGAGACGGATGGAGAATGAATTCTGCTTTAGAGGAGGGGAAAAAAAACAGAAAGAAAAAATTTCCATAGTGCCCTATAGTCCCCACACGTGCACAGAATGTCTAATCTTAACTTTTCAAGGCAGGATGTTAACAAAGCTTGTATTTTTGCCCTGCATTGTAACATGGCCTTATCACAGTGTAAAGGGTGGGGAGATTGTCCTAAATTATGTCCAGGCAGCCCCCCTGGATCCGTGGATTAAGAGATTAAAGGAGACCACTGGGCAAGGCCTCCTCTTTCCCCTTCATATTCCTGGTATGATAATTGCTTAAACTGATTTGCACTTTCACAAAAGCTCGCAGGACGCTTTGTAGCTCGAACAGAACAGACGAGGTTTCTCTATCAATGGAAATAAAACTGATTAATGCAGCCTATCAGGATAAGAAGCAAATGAAGCATGCAAAAACAACCTCATACCCCCAGAAGGGGGAAGGAGGGAGGGAGAAAAACTAAGTTTCCTCCAAGCATGGTTACAACTTTTTCTTTAATGTTAAAATTAAGAGTTGAAGCTCTCTCAGAATGCTTGCCTTATAAGGCTCTTGAGGCCTTTGGACTCATCCGATCACCTTTGGCAGATTGGGGCCAGGAAGAAAGGAAAGAAAGGAATAAGAGCAGGAAGGAAGGAAGGGGGCAGGGAGACTTGGACTCCAGGGGTTTGAAGTCAGGAATAAAGTTTAGAAGTCCCAGGATTCTGATCCTGGTTGGTGTTTTCCCCTATCCTGGGAGAGTATTCTGCAATTCAAAACAATACATCTGCATTTTTAAAAAGCAGAGGTGAAGAGAAGGGTGCACTTTTAACCTGAAGTTCAAAGGAAACTTCTCCCATACAGCATGCAACCAACAGGCAAAGGTCTCCTTGCCAAACTTTTCTCCCGTCTCTTTTCTGACTTTAGTTATCCTAATCTTCTCACTTTCCCACTCTCTTCTCTCAAATGCTCCCCAGCTTTTTTGTGGGTGGGGAGCCAGGGATTCTTGAGCCTAGCTGGGGAAGAACCACACTCACATTATAGGGATGCTTGAAGAAAAATCCACTTCAATTTCCCAAGACAACTACTCTGAGGGCATATTGATAAATCTTTATTGACAAAATATTGACATTGACATACTTCTTGGAAGTATATAGGGTGTTAGAATTCTAACAAATTAACACAAAACACAAAAATATTTACATTCTGGTATAGAAGACATGAAGGAAGCATTTGTCACTCTCTTTAATAAGTCTATGGTCTTGGAAGAGAAACTCAGTGCTTGAAAACTTGCCGCATGTCCTTGGTCTCACTAACATTGTCCCCACTAACTACAATCCTTCAGTTTTTGCAAAAGATAGATTTAAAGTTTTAAATGGTCATTACCAGATATGGTTGAACTCAGCCAATTTCTCCAACCATGGAGGAGTTTTACTCCATAGTGTTCAGCCTCAGAATGTTAGGAAAGGGAACGTCCAAGAAATATAATTAGGATTCTTTTTCCTAGTACAAGTCCTGATTCTTTTACGGGCGCCCTCCCTCACCACCCTCATCCTCGTCCTGCTCCCCATTTCTCTGAAAGAGGACCACTATCGCTGAGCCTACTTCATTGCGCTTTCACGATCACTTTGACATCAGAAGGTATCAAAAACTGTTTACAGACTGCACATGTCTCGGAAAAATTAAAAAGCACACAAAACCTGTCCTTAAAAGGAATATAAGATTACAATTCATTTTGTCCTTAGACACCATTCGCCCAACAACTGCTACATGCAATTCAAGTTTTTGAAACAGGTGTGGGATGAGGCTAAATATGGATTTTTGCTTGGTGTTACTAATTGCTTGTAAAGATTGGGGGAAATGCTCTGCAGTGCAAAATTAAAAGTCCTGTGCCTGGTTGAGGTTTTCCTTCTCTTTTAATCATTATTTTTCACCATTTTAAAAAGTGGACTGCGATAAACGGAATCTCTGCCAATCATCCTGTCTCCCTGGTTTGGCCTTTGACTGATAGCTCCCCTTGTCAGAATGTGTTCAGCTTTGCACATTCTGCTCTCTCTCTCTCTCGCTCTCTCTCTCTCTCTCTCTCTCTCTCTCTCTCTCTCTCTCCATCTCTCTCCCTCTCACACCCTCTCTCTGCCCCTCCCCCCACTCATCCTCTCTCCCCCTTTCTCACTCTTCCTCCCTCTCTCTTCCTCTCTTTCTCTCACACTCACTCACTCAGCTGCCTCTTTAGACGGGGGCTGCAAGTTGATGAAGGAGCCTCCGTCCTCTGCCATCGGGCGCCGGCTCAGGTCTGGACCGGCGCCTTTGCTGTACAAAGTCTGGGACGCGCTGCTGTTCTCTCTGATCCCCTCTCTTTCTCGGTGAATGTGTGCAGTTTGCTTATTATTATCTGTAGGGCTTTTCCTTCTTGCCCTCCTCTCCCTGCCTCTGTTCTGTTCCATGTCATCCGCTGCTGTGGGGTTCAGTCTGTCTTTTTAATCATCTGAGGTCACATCTATTTCCTCCGGACTCGCCTGCTTGGTGGCGATTCTCCACCGGTTGATATGGTGTGTCCCTTTTTTCTTTTGTTGTGAGTCTGAGCCTTCTTCCTCCAGCTTCTGCCTTTTGAACTTAGTCCTCCGGTTCTGAAACCATACTTTTACCTAGAGGGAGAAGCAGGTGGGCCCTGTTAGGTTCTTCACAGCACCCTCCTACAAAGTTCGGTTTCCTTCCACTGCCCAGACCCCAGTCCGAGACCTGAGAACGCCCGTGCACATCTTAAGGGTCACCATCTAAGGCCTCGGGACCAGGAGCAGAGCTTCAGGCAAGGAAGCCCGGCTTCCGGCTTTTCAGAACCCTCTTGAAAAGACTTTCCTCCGAGCCCCAGGGGCCACGGTGCACCGAGCCTCTTCTCTCCTTCTTGCCTGGGGTACCCACATCCCAGTACCCACATCCAGAGCGAACCTCTATAGAACAGTCAGTGAGGAAAAATAAAAAGAGATCTGTCCCTAACTCTCCTCTAGCAAGTCAGCAAGAGACCTCAGCCTGGGCTGCCGAAGCTCCTTCAGGGCCCAATATGCTTTCTATTTTCTGCGATCTGGCAGTGCCTAAATATAGCATCTCCTCTGCGAGGCAGCAAGGCCTTGTAGACCATCCGGGTTTGCCTGAACCCGTGCCTTCTCGCGGGGGGACTCGGGCAGGTGAGTGAGAATGGTGTGGAGCTGGAGGAAGCCAGCGGAGCGTGGCATGCAGCACGCACATCCTCAGATGCCACCGAGCTGCCCCCTTCCAGCTAGGAAAAGCGGTCAGAAGTGAAAGCTTCCAGAAGACCACGGGATGGAGAAGTAGAAGGAGAAACTGAAGAAGGGATGAGGTGGGGAGGTCTCGTCCCTCCTGCTGTCCAGCCCCAGAGTAGGACAGGGCCAGTCTCAGACTGGGCCATATCCCTGCCCACCAAGGCAAGGCTAGCAGCCCGGTCTCCCCAGGGCAGTTGTTAGAGGTCCCCAGAGCAATGAAGTTGGAATCAGCTGCAAATTGATGGCCCCCCAGGGAAGCTGGGTGGTGGGTCTCCATTCAGCACCGAGGAGACCCACAGTAACGAGGTCCAAGCTTCCCAGAGGAGAGCAAGGGTGAGAAAGGCTGCTGGTGACCTGCTCTCCACATTCCAGCGAACCGACCCCAACAGTAGCACCCTGGCCCAGCCTGAGGTCTCCCACTGCTCCCTCCTTTAACACCCCTTGACTGGACGTGTTCTCCCCATTGCCCTGGTCCCCCGAAATGCCCCGTGAAAAAGCCGAGTGGGAACGAGGCTGAGTTTAATTTGCTCAGAGTTTGCTAATTGAGGAGGAGGACGCTTCATTTCTCCCCGGCACTCGCCCAAGGCGCGCGTCGGTGAGCTCGGGGCTTGACATTCACACAAAGACTGCAGGCAGCGTGGGCAGCCAGGCGGACAAAGACCACCTTCGCCTGGGCTGTCCAGAGGAAATCAGCCGGGCCGCGCCTTGTGCCCGCCCCGCACAAACCGGCTCTCCTCAATTTCTTCCCGGGACCGAGGTGGGGGGGTGTGTGCTTTTTTTCAAAAAAGCCTTGACCTTTTGGGTGTCCTAGAAAAAGTGTTACAACTTAATCTGCCCGAAAATGTTACTGTTTACTGGGAACTTTGACCTGCCCTGAGCCTGGAGTACAGTAGCCTCTACTGTAGCTCTAAGTCCCCTTCCTGCCGCAGGACAAGCCCAGGCCCGGCCTGCTCAGGACTCCAATACACAGCAGGGCCTAACCCTTGAGCCCGAGCTCTGCGCAGCCTCCCAGCTTCATTTCTTTAATTGTAAGTGGGCACGAGGCAGCCCGGCCTCCAGCACCGTACCATACTGTCTGTCCCCTCGAGGGGAGTACCTGGGCCCAGCGCGGGAGCCCTTGGGCCTAGAGAAGCTCAGAACTCACTCACAACCCGCTCCTCACTCTCCAGGCTCCGACTCAAACGACCGGACACCCCACTGCACTGCCCTTCGTCCTGGATCGAAGATCTAAGCCCTTGACTCTCACCAAAATTTTCACCAACAGCGCAGAGGTGCGTGTGTTAGCCAGGAGGTCTAAGACCTGCCCAGCGGGCAGAAGGAGCCCTGGAAGAGTTTCCCCTAGAACTCTGGGAGGATCAGCTCATGCAGTCTCTGCGGGAGCTCTACAGAGCTGGGCACCTGGAAAGTTACACATACAAAGCCCCAGATTGGAACTAGCTGCGAGGTCCTTAGCTGAGGGAGAGGGGTTTCTTGAGCTCCACCCTGGCCAGTGTGATAGGTGTCCTGGGCTGGGTCCGAGACCGGCCAGAGGCCTGTGCCGGGCAGGGGTGTCTTCCCTCCTGGGCCGCACTCACCTGAGTTTCCGTAAGGCTGAGGCTGTGTGCCAGCTGCTTCCTTTCTGCGCCCACAACGTAGTGATTCTTCTCGAAGGCGTGTTCCAGCCTTAGAAGCTGGGACGGGGAGAAGGCGGTTCGGATCCGCTTAGGTTTTCGGGCCAGCGCGTTGTGCAAAAGGAAACTCTCAGGGCTTGTGTCGTTCCCTGCAGGGGGCACAGTATAAGTGCCATTAGGGGGCCCACCTGGCTGGAGGGCACTTCTCCGGAGCCGGGCTGGCCGGCTTTGCGCTCAGGGCCACGGCCTAATCCTAGCCCCGGGAACTGCCAGGGTTGGACCTCCTCAGCTGCGCGAAAGGGAACCCAGCCGGCTGCCAGACCCGGACCATCACCGATCCACCACTGCGGTACTCAACTCGCAACTGCTCCCGCGGAGCCGTGTGCTTGAGCTGAGGACCCCTGAGGGCCGGGCTCCAGAGCGGCTCTCGCGCGGCGGGCTGCGGTGGCAGAGCTAACTGGGAGATTGGTGCCTACCACCCAAAGGAACGGTCTCTTCTTTTCAACCTCTCGGAGAACTTTGACCCCAGGCCGCTACCCAGAGTTTTATCACGAATTTGTTTTCTAAAAAAAAATTTTTTTTGTCTTGCTACCCCGTCAGGAAAGTAAAGGACAGGTGAGTCGTTGCGACCAAACCAAGACAAATCTTGAAGCAGGTGTGTAGAGCTTCTACCGCGGCCGCCTCGGGAGGACCCGGCTCCGGAGAACTAGCAGGAAGCCTCGAGCAAAGGGATCGAAACTCGGAGGTTACCGAGTTGCGCGCACTCGCTTGGCTGGTCTGCGGCCAGGGACGACACCAGCTGCCCCAGATCTGGCGGGGCCGCCAGAGCGCGACTGGCAGAAAATGTGGGAAGAGAAACTTTGAGAGCAGAGACACCGTTTCGCGTTCACTTATTACAGTAAAAAACCAGTTTGCCAAAAGCTCAAACAAAGAAAAACAAACTGACAGCCAGGCCAGAATTAGGGGCAAATCCAGTTCAAGAGTAAGGGCAAAGGCTTGGGGGTTGGGGATTTTCTTTTAACTATGGGGAGAGGGACGATGACATCTTCCCGATTCTAGGCTCAGGCAGGTACGCGAAGGGTTAATTTATGGATCAGCCGCTGGATATTGATCGGCTGCCTCCGAAGGTCGGTTTTCCTTTTTATCGAACTCAGATCCGAATCTGTAAACTAATTACTCGCCCCGCTTTCCCCTAAGTTTTGACTTTCCTGCCACTCCTCACCAGTAGAAAAATAAATTTTTAAAATATCCAGAAATGAAGACACCCAAACAGATCTTCCCCTCTCAGACCATCTCTCTACTCGGTTCATTTCTTTTAAAAGGAAGAAAAACAAAAACCAGATCGAACCTGCCTTCCCGCTGCGGCCCGCTCAACGCACCAATTAAGCAGATCTCAGAGACCAGAGCCCCGGAGGTCTTTAGCCCCTCGGGTTCCCGCCCCTCTCCAGGCCTCCAAAAAGCAGGGGGGAAAATTCTTTGAGGGTCGCGACAGCACCCTGGCTTCCGTAAAAGGGACGGAGAGAGAGAAGTCGCGGGTCGGGCTGAAGAGGCGTGGAGCGGCGGCGAGCCAGTGAGCACAGCCGGAGGGAACCTGGCGGCCAGGCCCCGCGCCTCTCGGAGCTAGTGCCTGGGACTTCGCCAAGGGGCCCGCGAGTGTGGGACCTAGGCTCCGGGCTTCCCGCTGGCGGCCACTCAGAGCCGCCGACCCAGAGCGCACTAAGAACAACTCGGTCCGCGCCCCTTCCCCAAAGGCCGGCCGGCCGGCGGCTCAGCACTGAATCCAGCTGTGGCCCACGGCGTGGAGATCACCCCGCGCCACCCCGGCCGCCCGGCTCCGAGCCAGGCGCGCGGGCCCGCGAGTCCAACGAGCCTCCGCGCAGGCCTTGCCGGGCGCCCACCAGAGCAGGCCGGGCGCGGAGAAGGATGCGGCGGGGCGGCGCGCTGCAGTCCCGCGACGTGGCACGTACCTTGGAAGCGATGACCCAGATATCGGTAGCGGTGGATGAGCCAGGGGTAAAAGGTGGACGGGTCCCGCTGCTGCGAGGCGAAGAGGGGGTGTGGCGAGTGCGAGGAGGGCAGGGGGTGGGCGGCCAGGGCGTGCGGCGGCGGCACCGGGTGCACGGGCACGGCGGGGTTGGGTGGGTGCGAGACCGCCTCGGCGAACACCAAGTCCGGGTTGGAGTAGACGCCCCTGCCCGCGGCGGCGGCGGCGGCGGCGGAGTGGAAGCCGTTGAGGAACGGGTTTATGGGGCTGGAGTTGGCGTAGCTAAGAGCCGCGGGACGGATGGGGTCCTCGGAGCGAGAGGCGGGCAGGGGACTGTCCTTGGCCACCAGCGACTCGATGGTGAAGCAGCGCTTGGGCGCCGGCTGGAACATGCTGCGCCGCCGGGGAGCGGGCGCCTGGGCTCCCAGCTCCCGGCGACCGCGGCGCGCTGCCTCCGCCGCTCGCTGCCCGCGGCGAGGACCGACGAGAATCGGGGACTCGTTTGTTTGGGGTGGGGGCGGGGGGAGGAAAGGAAGAAAGAAAGGAGAGGAAAAAGGAGGGGAGGGGGAGGGGGG
>PVIC010021742.1:0-28305 GCA_004025085.1 Thryonomys swinderianus
ACGTCCAATAAAATACTTTCTGCCGTTCTCACTTAAATGTGCTGCTAAATATTTTAAATATATTGGAAAATATTTCAGGGATACAAAAAGGTATGAATAATTAGAGAACAACTGTATAACTCCCTCCCAGCCTAAGAAATAAAGCAGTAACAGTACAGAAAAGTGAAATCCAATTTTCCTCTTCCACCTGCAGAGACAACCGTTATTCTGAATTTGATATTTATAATTTCCATGGGTTTCTTTATATTTTTATCACATATGTACTCCTAAATAGTATACATGAACCTTACAATTTTTCATCTTTACATATCTATTATCATATTTTGAGGATATTTCTGCAGCTTGGGTTTTTGTGTGTCTGTTGCTCTGGGGGTTTTTTGTTTGGTTGGTTTTTTGGGTTTTTAGTTTTTTGTGACAGGGTCTCGCTTTGTAGTTCAGGCTGACCCTGAGCTCGCTGCGTAGCCCAGGCAAGCCTCCAACTCAGCAATCCTCCTGCCTCTGCCTCCCAAGTGCTGGGATAACAGGCATGGGCCACCATGCCTGGTTTTGTTGCTTCTTATCTTTTAGTTCAAATTTATGTTTCTGAGAGGAAGCATAGATGTAGCTAGAACTTCAGTTCTCTAATTTTCCCTGCTGCAGAAAATGTTATACTATAAGGCTAGGTTATAATTTATCTATAAGTTTCTCCTCACGGACATTTTCTTGTCATCTTTTGCTCTCACGGACACTACTGCAGTGAACACGCCTGTCCCCGTCTCCTCCTGCATGTGGGAGTCTCTCCGGGTGACAGTTTGAGAAGGGTAATGTCCACTGATACATCACACATGATACACCTTCCCTTTTAAAGATTTTTTCTTTTTGAGACAGGGTCTCACTTTGTAGTTCAGGCTGGCCCTGAGCTCACTATGGTGCCCAGGCAACACCTTCCCTTTTGCTGAATATTGCAAAGCACACTCCAGAAAGGAGACGGATTCCCACAGCAGCAGAGACTGGTCCCATTATCTAACACACAGGTAGACTTTTGGTGTTTTAAGGATTCTTCTCTTCTGTTTTCAGTCCAATGGATGTGACGTCTGTCACGTGATCTGAGACCCTAACAAGAAACCTCTAAGGACAGAGAATTGAGCACACTCTAAGGTCTAGATAACACAAGAAATAGCAAATAGGCATCATTGGTCAGAGCCCTCAGTGGGCCCTTTCTTTATCCCACCAACCCAACTGTAATAAAGATCCACTGCAGTAAAGATCAGCTGAGTCCAGATTTAGCTGTAAGAAAAACCATTTGAAAGATTACAGTGAGAAAGCAGCCTTTTTCAGCTTCAATTAAATATGAATATTTAGCAACTTGTAAAACTCTTTTTCTCACACCCAGAAAATTCTATCCACTGGACAAGACCTCAGAGACCCAGCCTTCCAGAGGAATATTTGTACCAACCCCCAGCGCCCTCTGCCGAGGTGGAGCTGACGGCCTACGTGCTGCTGGCTCACCTCACGGCCCAGCCGGCCCCGACCCCAGAGGAGCTGACTTCCGCAGCGCGCATCGTGACCTGGCTCACGAAGCAACAGAATTCCCGCGGTGGCTTCTCTTCCACCCAGGTGGGTGACTCCCAGAAACTGTTTTTTTTTTTTTTTGAGACAGGGTCTCGCTTTGTGGTTCAGACTGGCCCTGAGCTCACTATGTAGCCCAGGCAAGCCGCCGCGAACTCAGCAATGCTCCTGTCTCTGCCTCCCGAGTGCTGGGATTACAGGCGTGAGCCACCACGCCCGGCACTGTGGTATGTGCTATTGATGGCTGGTGGGCATGAATCACCATGCCCAGCATTCTATGTGGTTACCAGGATCGAACTCAGGACCTTGCACTTGCGAGGCAGGCGCCAGAAACACTGAGCTAAATCTCCGGCCCCCCAGAAACTTTTAAATTATCAGTATACAAACACGATGAAAACTAGGTCAACAGAGGCTCCACAAGAGTCCATCCAAGTATCCTGTCCAATAACAACTATCCCTCCCTCAAGTCACCAGCAGTAAGTCACCAGCAGAATGAAAAAAAGAGAAAGAAGGAAAAAATATCTCCCACCATTTTTCTGGAAGTTTTAATGATCACATCTCATATAGACTATTCTCAAAAGCTCAAAATTTGGCAGTCTCTCCTGACAGATCTCTCTATTCTTAATGTGTCACTAAGAGTAAACAGAGTTCATGTTCCCATCAACCTCCTTAAACACAAATATGTGTCCACTGAGAGATTAAGGATTGTCCATATTCATCCAGCCTCAGAAGCCTGGTTGTATAATCATGCACGTATGCCATTTGTTAATATCTATCCAACAGGAAGTTCCATCTTCAGAAAACACAGCTGTTAACCTACTGACTCTAAAAGTCAAAATAAGACAGACGGTATCCTATACTTTTCCCATTGTATTTAATCTCTTTTATTTGTCCATAGGAGTAAAACACTAAATCATTTTGTTTAAAGACAATTCTCATAATTTCTTAGAAATCCCTCATTTAGAAGCTATCTTTCAAGCTGAATATCAAGGGATATATACATATATATAAATATAGATACAGATATAGATATAGATATATCCCCAGGGATCAAACTCAGGACCTTATGCTTGCTAAACTGGCACCAAATCCACTGAGCTAAATCTCCAGCACTGACCTAGCAAGTGCAAGGTCCTGAGTTCAATCCCAGGTAACCACATACAATGCTGGGTGTGGTGACTCACTCCTACCAGCAATCAGTACCACACACCACAGTGCCAGGCATGGTGGCTCACGCCTGTAATCCTAGCACTTGGAGGCAGAGGCAGGAGGATTGCTGAGTTTGAGGCTTGCCTGGGTTACATAGTGAGCTCAGGGCCAGCCTGAACTACAACACGAGACCTTGTCTCAAAATAATAATAAAATAATAATAATACATGGCACAGGAAGTTGAAATCTGTTCCAATAGAGAAAGCTGAGTCATTAAATCAAAAAGATAATTAACATGATCATTTTGTGTTTCCTTTGGAGAAACTGAAGCCTGACCCTGATATGACTAAAAAAAAAAAAAACAACCCTGGATTCCCTCAGAGCAGTGACATCAGCAACAGAGCAGGATTTTGTGGGAAGAGGGCAGATGGCACTTTACTGGTGGCAGATTGGCCACAGTCACCCGGAAAGACATCATAGCTGATGCCATAGACTTTTCACATCCCATATCCCTCATCAGAGAGAAAAGGGTAAATTTGCTAACAAAATAAACTTCTAAGGCATACGATCCAAAGTTATGTCAGTGTCATAATTCCACCATCCATCTAAAGATTATAATCAATCTTGAAATTAGAACCTAAACTTTTAAGTAATGAGGGGAACGGGCTATTAAAGCTCCTTTATAATGGTTAGCTTGGGACTTTGTAAAATATCTCATTCCTTTAGGTGCGATCATACATGTATTAGTTCATTTTTTTCATGACTATAACAAAGGACCCTGAGACAACTAACTTCATAAAGAAAATTAGTTTATTCAGCTCACAATTTTAGAACCCAGTGTTTAAACACCGCGGCACAGGCTCTGTTGATCGCTCAGCCCCACGTGGCTGCAATACCTCACAGCAGATGGCAAAGGCAAATCGCAAGATCCCAACTCAAAGCAGGAAGCCATAGACCTGAGTCGGGTCACACTTGCTCCTTTTAGAGCATCCTTTCGGGAGAACTGCCTTAATCCCTTCCGACAGCAGTACCGTCAGGGAGGCTCACCTCAGAGTTTCTGCCATCTTCCAGCTTCTCCAGCCCAGCGGCCAAGCTCCCAGCACGCGGACGCTGCAGGAACAAAGCCCTTCCAAACACAGCAACACCTAAGTGGTTCCCACTCCTCTCTTCCAGGACACAGTGGTGGCTCTCCATGCTTTGTCCAGATACGGAGCCGCGACTTTTACCAAGAACGGGAAGGCTGTACACGTGACCATCCAGTCTACTCAAGGCACATTTTCCACCAACTTCCAAGTGGACGACGACAACCGCCTGTTACTACAGCAGGTGTCACTGCCGGCTGTGCCTGGGGAGTACAGTGCGAAAGTGACAGGGGAAGGCTGTGTCTACCTCCAGGTGAGGACCCGCCGCCACGCTTCTCGCTCCCGACTTGGCAAACGGTGGCACAAATCGGAGAAGGACGGGGGAGCTGAGAGAAACTCAGAGGTAGAAAAACTTCGGTTTTTGTCTTTAATGTTTCGTAGACATCCTTGAAATACAATGTCCCCCCAGAGAGAGGCACGTTCCCATTTGCTTTGGAGGTGCAGACCCTGCCCTCAGCCTGTGACGGACCCAAAGCCCGCACCGGCTTCCAGATCTCACTGAACGTCAGGTGAGTTCTCCAGGCCGCGTCACCGAATCCTCGTCCTCCTACTGGATTCCTCACGAAGTAGGGAAGTGCAACCATACATGTTTGTGAAGCATTTATTTAAAAGGCAATGTATTCTTTTAGGCTTATACAGTAGGATCCCTCGATAATGGGGTTCACCCAGGCCACCCCTCGTTTCTATGCCCTGTGACTTTCCAACCTTGTCATTTAAAGGTTAGCAGTTTTTCATTAATAGCTGAAGATTACCCCAGCCTATGACTTGAACTTTTTTTTCCAGCGTGTTATTCTTTGGTTATTCTGAACAGAGAGAGAACTCTTGAAAAGCTCAAAAGAAGGAATATTCTTACCGTCAGTAAATAAAACTCAGGTTACATACTGTATATTGGAGTTTGGAGAAAAATATACTTTAGACAACAATAGTCAAATAGCTACAAGCCTTGGGCCGGAGGGTTAGCTCAGTGGTTCCGGCGCCTGCCTCGCAAGCACAAGGACCTGAGTTCGATCCCCGGTGACCACATATAATGCTGGGCGTGGGGACACGCCCACCAACAATCAACACCGCATACCACAATGCCGGACGTGGTGGCTCACACCTGTAATCCCAGCAGTCGGGAGGCAGAGACAGGAGGATTGCTGAGTTCCAGGCTTGCCTGGGCACCATAGTGAGCTCAGGGCCAGCCTGAACTACAAAGCGAGACCCTGTCTCAAAAGCAAAAAAAAAAAAAAAAAAATAGCTACAAGCCTTACCAAAAAAGTACCTGTCCACATGAAGTTTACCATTTGGTTGGGATATTATTCAAGGAAGAAAATCAAAGCGAGATATATGTCATAAATGACTGGCCTAGGTTAAGAGCTTCATGTCCATGCATCACCGGGAGAGACTTCTCAGCACACACACCTTTGGACTCATGCACTTGAAGTGCCAATCATCCGGGTCCAGAGGAGGACTGGTCTCCGTGGCTGCAAAATGCTACAAGTTCAATGGCACCACCAGTTTTCTGAACCGGTGGCTTAGGCTATCTGGGAAGACTTACTCGTACTTTGTAGAGCTATTGCGTACTTAACATGAACACAGAAAAAGAATATTTAATAACACAAAGCAACCTAATTCCTTCCTTTTCTGCATCTGCAGTTACACTGGGAACCGTCCAGCCTCCAACATGGCAATTGTTGATGTGAAGATGGTGTCTGGCTTCATCCCCCTGAAACCAACGGTGAAAAGGGTAGGTTTGTAACAAATGTAGCATACTTCATCTCCGTGGAATGTTTTATGTGTCTCCAGATGTCTTACTTGCTTTTCTTGTCCCTGGGGCAAAAGTCCCCCACAAGCAAAAGGAGGAAAGGTTTGTATCAGTTCAGAGTTTGTAGAAGATTTAGTCCGTAATCAGCTGGCTCCAAGGCAGGGCGACAGGGCAGAGGGGCATCGCGGAGGAGAATCCCTGTGGCAGGGAAGGCATGAAAGCAGCAGCAGCAAGCCTGCCTTCTGTCTCTGCCTTTATATTCCATCCAGGACATAAACCTATTGACTAGAGCCATCTACACCCAGGGAGGAGCTTCCATTATCCACCCCCAGAACTATGCTAAACCCATTCAGTTATCACACACCCTAGATGCAGCTGGCTCCATAAAGTCCCACATAGGACATGTGAGGCTTTGAGGGGGTCATCTAGATATAAGCCATTACACCAGACTAAGATAATACTAATATCAAAATGTACTTGAAATCTCAGAATTCATGTGGCTGAGGCAGGAGGATCACTGTGAGTTTGAGCCCAGTCTGGGCTACATAGTGAGTTCAAAGCCAGTATAAACTAAATACAGAAAACCTATTCGGTTGTCTTCTGTCAAAGACTTACACTTTCCCCAGACTCACAAATATAATTTACCACAAGGGTCTCAGTGCCGAGCATGACCATTGCTCTCTGCTAGATGCCAGAGGTTCCCGTTCTTGTAAAGCTTAGAAACCTATGGGCCAGGGATTTAACTCAAGTGGTGCCACACCTACGTTTCAAGCACAACAGCCCAAATTCAATCCCCAGTACCATAAAAAAGAAAAAATCTAAGAAGATAAAATACATGAACATTAGCCAGGGAAAAAATAGGAAAATGACTGATTAAATTTCTACAAGGGCTACAGAGTTTAATGGGACAATGAGTTGCTCCAAGTTAGAGCAAGCAAGGGTGGGGGTGGGTCCCTGAGTAAGAAATAGAATGTGGAAGCCAAGGGTAGTAGTGTGCATCCATGATGCCAACACCCGGGAGGCTGAGGCAGTAGCATTGTGAGCCTGGGACCAGCCTGGGCAACTGAGCAAATTCGCAGCCACCCTGCAAAACAGCAAGACTTGCCGGGTGTGGTGGCTCACGCCTATAATCCCAGCACTCGGGAGGCAGAGACAGGAGGATTGCTGAGTTCAAGGCTTGCCTGGGCTACATAGTGAGCTCGGGGCCAGCCTGAACTACAAAGCGAGACCCTGTCTCAAAAAAAAAAAAAAAAAAAAAAAAACAGCAAGACTCTGTCTCGAAAAATGTCAATTGAAAGAAAAAGGGAAAGGCCAGAAGGAGGAAGACAGAGGAAGGGGAAGGGAAGGAGGGGAGGGATGAAGTAAGGAGAAAAAAAAGAATCCTGAAATATGAGTGATTACCAAGTGTATGATATTTAGTTGCATTTTCTTCAGATAAGTCAACTTTGCACGTGGGTCACATGCCACACTAACGTTAAACTTTTCATCTGAAGTGTCCTTTATTGTTATTTTTACTACTGTATGTTCTTACCTGTACAAATCATGAGAAGGAATTCCTCCCTTAAGCTTATTTTGGTACTAAGAAAATCTGTTTCCTGTAGATCCTCTGGGATTCACCTGTTTATTAACTTTTGTTCCATTTTGCTTCAGCTTGAAACATCTGGCCATGTGAGCCGAACTGAAGTCAGCAACAACCATGTCCTGATTTACCTGGATAAGGTGAGGTCTGCCATTGTAGATGCCAAAAAAGTAAAAACAGATAATCTGGTGAATATCGCCTCCCTGCTAGAAATCTGAGAATTCTAATACAAACTCCAGTAAATATTCTCCTCTCCTTTAATTATACTTTGCCCATGATTATGAATATAAATGCCTTCTTTTAATACTGGGATGTGAATATTTCTGAGATTCCATAGGCAAGAAATTCTACACAGACCATTTTCTTTAGGCTCAAAGTCATTTTGAAGATACCAAATAATGTGGAGAACTTACCATTGTGATTACTAATTAACAAACATCCCTATTGACAATATAAAACAGGAGAATAATTTCAGCAAGGATTTGGACCATAAAAGGGAGGGTGTGTGTATTTCTTACTCAAGCGAGGCTGAGGCAGGAGGATTACCCTGAGTTTGAGGTCAACCTGAGCTAGATAGCGAGCTCAAGACCAGCCTGGACTATGTAGTAAAACCCTGTCTCCAAAAAAATAAGACTTTATAAATAAGCCCAATAGCACAATTCATTCATGCGTCCATTGATAGGGATGATAGACATAAAACGTGAAACTTAAAGCGTCAAGTATCAGCCTTTTATATACTTCAACCCCACAGAAGCACATCTACAGGACAGGAAGGTAAGATAGTACCAAACCTCTGAATATTTAAAAAGGCCATAGCGAGTCAACCAATAAAAAGCATCTATAAATTTTCCCCATGGACAGTGCCAGTACTGGCAATGATGGAGTTACATGAGTCATCTTAGTTATTAAAGAAATAGTTTGCGGGGCTAGAGATTTAGTTCAGTCATTCCGCCACCTGCCTAGCAAATGCAAGGTCCCTGGTTCAACCCTGGTAACTACATACAATGATATGATATTGGGCGTGGTGACGCACACCCACCAGCAAGCACTACCACAACCCACAGTGCTGGACGTGGTGGCTCACGCCTGTCATCCCAGCACTCAGGAGGCAGAGGCAGGAGGACTGCTGAGTTCGAGGTTTGCCTAGGCTACATAGTGAGCTCAGGGCCAGCCTGAACTACAAAGCGAGACCCTGTCTCAAAAAAAAAAAAAAAAGAGAGAGAGAAGAGAAACAGTTTGCAGAATTTCTCATCTAGTCCAAAAGCTGTCCACACAGTGCAGGGTGCTGTCGCTCACATTCTTTTCCCCCCGAAAGCAGATGAATCGTGCCTGTCACTCATCTGTTCACAAAGGAAGGAATTTGCCTGGAAAGTCATTCAACTCCGTTTTGCTTTCCAGGTGTCCAACCAGACGCTGAGTTTGTCCTTCCTCGTCGCCCAAGACATAGAAGTAAGAGACCTGAAGCCAGCGGTAGTAAAAGTCTATGATTACTATGAGACAGGTGAGTGGAAGCAACTGGCCCGCAGAAATTCAGTCCCTCCGCGAGGGGTGTGCTGGGTGATTTATTGCAATACACTCTCCACGCGCTTTATCTTGGTCTACAAGTTCAATTCTCTATTTTTGGTCTTCTATACCCACACGGGAGAAACTACCTACGTGTCTCAACTGCCCAAACCAAAACTGTGCTGCATTTTGTTCCCTTCGTTCAGAAAAATCAAGTGTAGGATAATATGAGATTGAAGCAGGATAACATCTGATCCGTCTTTTCTCTCGGGGGAGAAAAAGAAAACCTAAGATTCGGTAGTGACAGGACAGTAGAAGGCAGCAGAGGCTGCGTAGAGTAGACGCTGCAGACCTTCCTGATACGGTTCAGCTCTTTCCACATTGAAGATACTGAATTCACATAACGAGTTTTGGTTGGTTCGTTTTTTCAGATGAGTTTGCGATCGATCAGTACGAGGCTCCCTGCAGCAAAGGTAATTCACAGTCCCTCAAAATGCAGTCAGGATTTCGCTGGCTTGTGCCCCAAACCTCCTCCTTCATAAAATTCCTTTTGAACATGCTTCCGAGTTCTCATATTGCTCACTCCACATGCGACCTTCGCAAAGCCCCGTGACCGGGGCTGCTGTCTCTACTAGGTTTCATTTTCCACTGCACTGCTCGGGTTTCCTCGCACAGCCCAGATTTAAGGGTGGGAATGTTCTCTGCTGACGGGAGCCCAAGAGAGCCTTGAATTTTCTTTTCTTCCCATTGTCACAGATCCTGGGAACGCCTGAGAGCCTTACAAATGCCAATTTCCTCCTTTGCTGAAGTCCTCATTCCTAGACTTCACAGGGGAAGCAAGTGTTTTTGTATCTCCGAAGATTTGATAAATAAACGTTTTCCTTATCAAACTCTATCGCTGTTTCCTCGTTCATGCCGTCATTATTTCATTTCTACATGATACAAAATAGAATCTTGAGAAAAAATAAAATAAAGGTAATTAAAAGCTGTGAGGTTCCAGAGTATTTTTTAAAAGGCCAGGGATGTAGCCCAGAAGCATCACACCTGCCTGGCAAGTGCAAGGTACGGGGTGAGGGAGGGGAGATACCGGCAGGCAGAAGCCAGCAAACCATCAAAGAGATCATACACCGCTGGGCGTGGTGGCTCACGGCTGTCATCCCAGCACTTGGGAGGCAGAGGCAGGAGGATTGCTGTGAGTTTGAGGCTTGCCTGCGCTACAGAGTGAGCTCAGGGCTGGCCTGAACTCCAAAGCGAGACCCTGTCTCAAACAATCAATCAATAAAATGATCATACACCATGACAAGTAGGCTTCATCCAACAGGTGCTGGGATGGTTCAACATACACACAAATTTATCAGATAAACAGAACCAAGGACAGAATTACATGATAACCTCCATAGACATCTATTTTGCCAAGAGAAAGAAGTCAGATTCAAAAAGCTCCACACTTTCCCGCCGTAGTTTCGTACTACGTGGTGTAATTTAATGCTCTCATTGCGGGACAGACTTTCAGCCCCAGCTGCAGGCCTGGGGCGGGGCGGGAGGCCTGTCTCAGCATCCCCAGGCGAAGGGCAGGGCCGGCTCAAGGGCTGGGGACCCCCCCCTCCCGGCTGCTCCCGTCTCTATTCGAACACAGAATGGATCAGCACCGAGAACAGCGCAGTCGTCTTGAGTTTTGGAGCCTGGATGTGCTGTGAGAAAAAGGCAGGAGAAGGGCCAGAGATTTAGCTCAGTGGTTCCAGCGCCTGCCTCATAAGCACAAGGTCCTGAGTTCGATCCCCGGTAACCACACACAACAATGCTGGGCGTGGTGACTCACGCCCACCAGAAATCAGTACCACACACCATAGTGCCGAGCATGGCGGAGACTTACCTGGGCTACATAGTGAGCTCAGGGCCAGCGTGAACTACAAAGCGAGACCCTGTCTCAAAAAAACAACAACAAAGCCAGGAGGAACTGGGGGCTGGAGCAGCCCCGTCCAGGCCAGCCCAGCCTCGGGCCACCTTGGCCACATGGAGTCCACCCAGACCGCACAGATCCCGCTGTGCTCTTTGTAAGAGCCCAAAACTGGAAGGCGGAAGAGACTCTTTATATTTAGTTTACAAATTACCCTCAATGCGTTTATTTAGACATCTTAATTTTGCCTCTACACTTAAGTTTTTCCATGTATGTATGTACCTAATAATTTGAAATAGATGATGCAAGATTAAAAAATAAATAAACGGAGGAAAATTGGGAGCCACCTGAAAGGACATTTCAGATGTGTTCCGATATGATTTTCCACTTCACGGTGGCTGGTGCTTAGCCCTCGCTGAGTTTAAAGCACTAATGTCAACTTCAGGCATTTTTCTTAGTTTTCAAACTCTTATTCGCTACCGCCGTGTTCATGAACGATGGCCTTTAACTTCCTGTATCTTTCCTGGGTCACACCCTGCCATGGTGCAGGGCTCTGGCTACATGCGTGTCCTAGCTTTCACGACCCGCCCTGCAAGTGTACACACACGCAGACACACCCCACAAACACACGCACATGTGCTCCCCTCCCCGACGGCCCTGTGAGGAGGCTGTGGCGGGGTTATCGGGCACCCTGGACCTCACACACGCACACGCACACGCACACGCACACACGTCTGCGTCATGGGAAGGAGGGTGGCCGCCCCTGTGCCCGGACAGAGCGCAGGGTCTCAGCCCGGCCCCCCTGGCCTCAGCCCACTCCAGGCACCCAGAGCCGGACTGCACGGCTCCGCCTCCGGCAAAAGCAGGGCCGCCCAGCACTCCGGGGACCAGCAGCCGCGCCAGCCAGCAGGGCGAGGGCGGACACGGGGGCAGGGCCGGGACGCAGCCCGCCAGCGCCACACCCCGGGGGTCCCGAAGTCAACAGCCACTTTTTTTTTAATTGAATTCTTTATTGGTATAATTTATATACATCTCAAAATCACGTATAACATTGGGCCACTTTTAACACCAGACTATTCGCCGACCACACAGTGTGATAAACCCTTTCATTCTACCTCTTCTCGTTTGGAAATGACCCATTTGTAACTTTAAAAACAAGAAAACGTGTCAATTGGCAAATGCAAATGTTTTTCTTTTGAGCTATAGGGTAGGTGAATTGTGGGAGGGTTATTACTATTTTGTCTGTAAACAAAGCTTTAATGAAATATCTTGGGAGGATTCTGAAAGTGTGATTCTACTTTTGCAGGGGAAAAATCTAAAGATCAATTTATAATCCTTTATTTTTACCTTACCAAGATGAATTTTCATGTGCACATACCCTCTCCAACTTGAAATTATAGCTTGTGTCTGCATTACCATTTAAAATGCTCATTCATCATGCGTTGGAATTGCAGAGAAGCTTCAAAATATATCCCGTGTGATTGGTAACAATAGCTGTTGCCATCCCAAACACTTGAGTTTATTTTTAAACTACTACAGAGAGTAGGTGCATTTAATATAAATCATTCTCCAAGCAGCGTCTGATAAATCATTAACTGCTTTAAAATATTAAGTTGTGAATTAAACTTTAAAAGGCTACTGAGGACAGGTGTTCATGAGTCCATATGACATTTTACAAAAACCACAGCGAGGCAGAAATCACACTGTTGGTGGCCACTGGGGGCTCTGCAGAGTGTCCCGAGAACATAGGAGAGGTCAGAGAAGTTACACCATCTAGTATTTCTCAGAATTAATGTGGAGGTGGGAAAAGGAAGTTTTTTCCTAAAGAATAGGAACTCACTGCTTAAGATGATGAAAAAGTTCTAAACATAGACAGTGATGTTTGCATGTATTATCAAGCAGTGTATTGATATCACTGTGATATTAATCAGTGTATTAATAGCACTGGAATTATATTTAAAACAGATTAAATTTGCCAGATGTAGTGGCTCACACCTGTAATCCCAGCACTTGGGAGGCAGAGGCAGGAGGATTGCTGTGAGTTCAAAACTTGACTGGGCTACATAGTGAGTTCAGGGCCAGGCTGAACTACATAGCAAGACCCTGTCTCAAAAAAAAACAAACAGATTAAATTTAGAAATTGAACTCATAGAAACTTTGCTAAAATAAGGACAATGAGTAATAAACAAGACTGACATAACATAAAATTAACAGAATTACACATCAAAAGATTAAATTTTTACATTAAATTATATTTCATTAAACCTGACTCCAAAAAAGAAATAAATTTTATGGTAATCCTATTTTCCGTGATCTTTATGTATTTTTATAACTCAAACATTCATGCTTTGAGGCGGTACACACCTATAATCCCAGCGCTGTGGGAGGCTGATGCAGAAGGATCTCAATTTGGAGGCCAGTTTGGACAATTCAGATACTTAGCCAAACCTTTTCTCAAAAGTAAAAACTGAAAAAAGAAGCCTTTTAGTGTGAAGGCCCTGGAATCAAAACCCAGGTTTGAGGCCAGGAATTTAGCTCAAGTGGTACCATGCCTACCTTGGAAGCACAAGGACCTGAGTTCAATCCCTGGTACTGCAAAAAAAAAAAAAAAAAAAAAAAAGCCAGGTTAGTAAGTCCCTGACTCATGAACATTTAAGTTGTGAACTTCCACAAGCATACTGTATATGACTCATTGTCAGCTTACGAATGAATCTGACTTACAGACAGTTCTGGAATGAAATTTATTCAAAACTCTGAGACTTACTGTACCACAAAAAAACATTATATAATAATGCTTTGGGCTTTGTTTTGCCTCCTACTTTATTTGTATGATACCATATTCTTTCAGTAATTTTTCCTGCCGCTCTGGCTACTTCTGCTTATATTTGTATGTTTTTCTTTCTCAGGACACCTGTTCATGTTCTTGTGCTGAGGTAGATTTCATCTACTCTACAGACTAAATCCTGCAAATGTAAAGGTAATTCCCAAACTCATCTCCAGTCATAAATTCCACCTGAACCTCAGCTGATCATACTCCAACCAGCAGAAGGTGCTATGCTTTGGACCTAAACACCCACCCAAAGCCACGCACTGCAGACAGTGCTCTTGGTAGACCCTCAGGCATGAGGCCTACCCGAAGGGAGGTCGTTGGGAGTGTCCCCTGCAGGAGATCCTGGAAGCTTGGCCTCCCTTCTCCTCTCTTTCTCGCTTCCTGCCTCTGGGATGTGAAGTGCATTCCTCTGCCACAGGTTGGTAGATAGAGGGCGCTTCCTCTCCAAAGGTCCAACAGAAATGAGCCAGGTAATTAAACCTCTGAAAACATGACCCAAAATAAACACTCTATCCTCAAGTGCTTATTTTTCCAGGTATTCCATTACCATGAAAAACGGTAACTACCACAGTACATTTCACACACGCCATGGACACTCACCGTGTCCATCATGTCCGAAGTACATTCACGATTTCACACACGTTAGGTAGCAAGTCTGGGTCAATAATTAATGGTTTCCATAATAACTATGCACCTCGGTTTGAACTGGGATAAAAGATGGGGGACTTCTAAGAAAAGGATAAGTGCAGACAGAGTTTTAAACATATATAGGATACACATATACAGTAGATTATTGACTCAGATCTTTCCTAGTTTTTTTAGTTAGGGTACCTCCCTATTCCAATAGTTTAGCAAAGTTCTGAGTTTTCTGTGTACAGTAATAAATGACAACCACATGGTGGCAGCAGAGGTTCAAAACATGGGTACAACTACATCGTTAAGAACCTTGTAAGAAGTAAAAAATAAAAGGGGGGGTGCTACTCACCTTTTCGGGTTCCCCTTTCTAGCTCTCTTAGAAGCTTTCTTTCTCAGTAAAATTTTCCTACTCTAAAAAAAAGTTTTAAAAATGTAGAAAGAGAAGAATAAAAATAACTACAGAAAACTAAAATGATAAAATGGCAAAATAAAGTACCTAGCAAAATATTTTTGAGATTTGAGAATAAATTCTCAGCCAGGCATGACCATCCATGCTGAAAGTCCTGGCCCTTGAGGTGCTGACCTAGGAAGATCGTGAGTACAAGGCCAGCCTGGACCCTGTCTCAAGCAGACAACAATAACAGTAATAATCTTTGACTCTGAGCTTTACCTTCCAGTCGTCCTACGGAAGTAGCATTCCCGCTTTCTAAGACAGAACGCCAGGGACAGAAGTTCCACCTTCCACAGCCCCTGGGGGATCCACAGCATTGCTAGAACTACACATCAAAAGACAGCGTCTAAGGGGAAGGCGAGCACTGGGGCGCCTCAGAAGACACAGAGCAGCCTTCCCTCTTCACGACCAGTTTGCACCATGCAGGTGACAGCGCGCTAGGGCGGGTCTTCTGTCTTCAGCACATCCCCTCGGCCACGCTCAGACTCTGTGATCCAATTTAGTTGGGTGCCTTCCAAGGAGACAGGACTCCTCGCTTCAAGTAGGCTGTTGCCCCAGTGTCACCAGACCACACCATGCCGGCCTCAGTCAGGTGGGGAAGTCTGCTGCAGCCTCTGTCCTTCCATCACAGTCCCCTCGGCCTCCTGATATGGACGCAGACGCTGGACTGAGCTCCCGGCTCCTTCCAGTCTCCAGCACAAGACAGTCCTTCTGGACTTTTCCACACCTGACTCCGGGCGACCTCTGTAAGGTGATCTTGTAAATCCTTACATATGTTTGTGTCTTGCACTAAATCGGTTTCTCTAATAGGCACTGACTCACACACACCATGTTAGGAGCTAGAACTCCAACATGCAGATTTGAGGAGGCCACACACATGCAGCGCACAGCAGTGTCTTTATTGTCATGGACACCGCATGGCAATCAGGGTGTCCGACTCAGGCAGACCTACGGCACTGGCTAGTCAGTCACGGCGTCCCAAAGCAAAATAAGTGGGAACACTGCCAACTTTTCACTTGATCTGTATGAATAAGACAGTCCCTAGTCACATCCAAAAATCTAGAATAAACTCATAAAAACAGAGCCACAGCCCCAAATCCCCAGACTTGAGCCAGACCTAGAATCCACACAGTTAAGAGGAAACTGAGTCCCCAGAAGGAAATTCTATAGTGATCCCAAATATTTATACAGCCAACCATCCCTGCCAAACTTCCCCAGAGGAACTTTAGACTTCTGGCCAGAATAACTCTTCACTGAAGAAAAAGAAATAATCAGACCTTTGAGGGACACTGGACACTGGCTGTAAAATGACACTAATTTCAGGTTAGATCTTCCTCAAGTGAGAAGAAGATCAAGAGATGGAGAGAGCAGAGAGGGGATTTAAAAAGAGAATTAATAGGGGGTGGGTAGGGATATGGGTAAAAATGAGAAATAACTTGTGTCATATACTGGTACAAATTCCCCAATGTTATATGTGATTGTGAGATGTAAAGAGATTATACCAATAAAGAATTCAATTTTGGGGCCGGAGGGTTAGCTCAGTGGTTCCGGCGCCTGCCTCGCAAGCGCAAGGTCCTGAGTTCAATCCCCAGTAGCCACATATAATGCTGGGTGTGGTGACTCACGCCCATCAACAATCAACACCGCATACCACAGTGCCGGACGTGGTGGCTCACCCCTGTAATCCTAGCACTCGGGAGGCAGAGACAGGAGGATTGCTGAGTTCGAGGCTTGCCTGGGCACCATAGTGAGCTCAGGGCTAGCCTGAACTACAAAGCAAGACCCTGTCTCAAAAAGCAAAAAAAAAAAAATTCAATTTTTTAAAAAAGAGAATTAATATGTATTATGTACACACACCAACTCCACAAAAGGAATATAAACATTATGCACTGAAAACATGTTCTAATAAAAATAATTTTTTGGCCAGAGATTTAGCCCAGTGGTTCCAGTGCCTGCCTAAAAAGTGCAAGGTTTTGAGTTCGATCCCTGGTAACCACAACCATATAGGGCGTGGTCACTCATGCCCACCAGCAATCAGTACCACATACCACAGTGCAAACATGGTGGCTCACGCCTGTAATCCCAGCACTTGGAGGCAGAGGCAGGAGGCTTGCCTGTGTTACACAGTGAGCTCAAGGCCAGCCTGAACTACAAAAAAGCGAGACCCCGTCTCAAATAATAATAATAATAATAATTTTGTTAAATTCCTAGAAATACAATGAATATATTTAGGTTTTTTAAATTTTCTTTTTCAAAACTATCATAAGCTAAAAGTAATTTAAAAAAACATAATTACTAAATTCAATGTATAAATCTTGATTGACTCTTGGATCAAAAAAGAAATTTAAAGATAGCAACAAATTTGCTAAACACAATGCTCACACCCATAACCCCAGAGCCTGGGAGGCTGGGGTAGGAGGGTCACTGTAAATTCAAAGGCAATATGAAATACATAACAAGGTCCTACTCCAAAAAAGAGCAACAAATGACATGTTTGGAAAAATGTATGTATGGACTGATTTCATATGGATTTTTTAGATCTAGTAAGGTTATTCTGAGAAATGTCTGCTATTAGAAATTTTACAGGCAAAATAGTATGATTTTTGAAATCTCATTTCAGTTGGCTTAGAAAGAGGGAAGAGTTTGGGTAGGGAGAAGAGTGAGAAAGAGAAAAGGAAAATAAAAAAAGAAAAGGATAGGGAGGAGTTGTTACCAACTGAGGAGCTAAAATGGGGAGATATGATGTTCACTGCACTGAGTTTCTAACTTTTCTGTTGGTTTGAATATTTTGAGCACCTACTGTCAACTGGTTAAAAAGAAAAATGTGTGTGTGTGTGTGTGTGTGTGTGTAACATAATCCCTGACAACTCTGTAAAGTAGGTATTGTCCCCATTAACGTACTTCTTTAATGTATCTTCAAAAATCATCAGTAATTGGGCCAGAGATTTAGCTCAGTGGTTCCAGCGCCTGCCTCGCAAGCACAAGGCCCTGAGTTCGATCCCAGTAACCACATACAATGCTAGTGTGGTGACTCACAGCCATCAATACTACATACCACAGTGCCAGGTGTGGTAGCTCATGCCTGTAATCGCAGCACTCGGGAGGCAGAGGCAGGAGGATTGCTGAGTTGAGGCCTGCCTGGGCTACATAGTGAGCTGAGGGCCAGCCTGAACTACAAAGTGAGACCCTGTCTCAAAAAAAAAAAATCATCAATAATTGTAAAACTATATAAAATACTTAAAAATTAGTATGCACTAAAGGTAACAAAAGAAAGATATCAAGTCTTGGTCTGGAAAAACCAGCACAAATTCAGACTGATTCTACTGATTGAATCTAATATACATATAAAAATAAACAAGAAGGACCGGAGATTCAACTCAGTGGTTCCGGCGCCTGCCTCACAAGCACAAGGTCCTGAGCTCTATCCTCGGTAACCACATACAACAATGCTGGGCATGGTGACTCACGCCCACCAGCAATCAATACATACCACAGTGCTGGGCGTGGTGGCTCACACCTGTAATCCCAGCACTCGGGAGGCAGAGACAGGAGGATTACTGAGTTCGAGGCTTGCCTGGGCTACATAGTGAACTGAGGGCCAGCCTGAACTATAAAGCGAGACCCTGTCTCAAAAGTAAATAAATAAATAAACAAACAAACAAACAAGGAAATTGTAATACAGCGTTAGATCACTCTATTCATTGTTAAAATATATTATAAACTAATCTGATATTACTCCACAAATAAACACATTAGTCAATGGAAAACAGTAGAAAGCAACAAATAAACCCATCTACTTACAAGGAACTTAATACATGATATAGGTAATATTTCAAGTTAGTTCAGAAAAAGTGCACTTTTCAATAAATGATAGAGTGATAAGTAACCACTGATGGAAAGTCACATTGGATCCTACATTAGACTTTACACCAAAACAAATGGATCGAGATGGATTTTATTCCTTAACAATGATGAAAGTCACAGCACATAGGACTACATACACCTGTAGTCCTCACACTCTGGGACACAATGGCAGGAAGATTACAACTTCCAGCCCAGTCTGGGAAACTCAGTGATGAGGCAAAACTTATACACGGGATATATAAAGAACTTTAAAAACATAATGACTAGGGCCGGAGGGTTAGCTCAGTGGTTCCAGCGCCTGCCTCGCAAGCGCAAGGTCCTGAGTTTGATCCCCGGTGACCACATATAATGCTGGGCGTGGAGACTCACACCCACCAACAATCAACACCACATACCACAATGCCGGACGTGGTGGCTCACGCCTGTCATCCCAGCACTCGGGAGGCAGAGACAAGAGGATTGCTGAGTTCGCGGCGGCTTGCCTGGGCACCATAGTGAGCTCAGGGCCAGCCTGAACTACAAAGCGAGACCCTGTCTCAAAAAGCAAAAAAAAAAAAAAAAAAACATAATGACTAGAAAACATAGCAAATAAGCACATAAAGAGATATTTTAAACCTGTGACCTTTAGGAAATGGTCATTCAGACTGCAGTGAGCTACTTTTCATATCTATTAGAATGATTAAAACTTAAAAACTACCAGGCTGAAGATTTAGCTCAGTGGTTCGGGTGCCTGTCTCGCAAGCGCAAGGTCCTGAGTTCGATCCCAGTAACCACATACAGTGCTGGGCGTAGTGACTCATGCCCACCAGCAATCAATACCGCACACCACAGTGCCGTGCTTGATGGCTCATGCCTATAATCCCAGCACTTGGGAGGCAGAGACAGGAGGATTGCTGAGTTCCAGGCTTGCCTGGGCTACATAGCGAGCTCAGGGCCAGCCTGAACTACAAAAGTGAGACCGTGTCTCAAAAAAAAAAAAAAAAGTTAAAATACAAAAAGAACACTCCCTTCTGATCAAGACCCCAGGGACCCACCTCTTCCAACCAAGTCTCACTTCTAACAGCATATTCAACTCTGACTTCATCAAAGTACATTTCTATGGAGAAAAGGCTGGCAGTGGGCGAGAGGAAGAAGAGGAAAAAATAAACAGAACATGGGAGACACATGTATGGACTGCTGAAGACACAGAGTGTGGGCTGAAGAGTTTGATGAGTAGCTGTACCTGATGTCCAAAGAATTATTTTAATACAGTAAAATAATTTCAAAATAAAATAATTTACAAATAAAATTCTTGCAGCAATACAAGTATTATGTGATCTTATTTCTACTTTCCCCTGAGCTCTCAGATGTGCTTCAGCTGTGACTTCTGCTGAAGGTCCCTCCCCCTTGTTCCTCCCTGGATTTTCTTCATTTGCATTTTGTTACTGCTCTGCTAGTCACTTCAGTCCATGTCTCATTCCAAACATTGCATTTCCTACGTAAGTTTACTATATAATGTTCATCAAAGGGATCAGCTGTGGAGTTTAAGCACAAATAGAAAATCTTCAATTTCCAGTCTTTTTTTTTTTTTGGAGACAGGGTCTCGGTTTGTAGTTCAGGCTGGCTCTGAGCTCACTATGTAGCCCAAGCAAGGCTTGAACTCAGCAATCCTCCTGTCTCTGCCTCCCGAGTGCTGGGATGACAGGCGTGAGCCACCACACCCGGCACTGTGGTATGTGGTATTGATTGTTGGTGGGCGTGAGTCTCCACACCAGCAAATGAGTCTCCACACCCAACATTGTATGTGGTCACTGGGGATTGAACTCAGGACCTTGCGCTTGCGAGGCAGGCGCCAGAACCACTGAGCTAACCCTCCAGCCCTTCAATTTCCAGTATTAACAAACTTTATTTCACCAGACAAGGTCAAAGCATTGAGTCATAACCAACGCTGGCCTCTAACAAATACATCTAAGGAATCAGCAAGTGACTAGGCCGTGAGCTATAATTTCCGCTGCAGCATCCTTAAGTGAGACAGAGCTGTGAAGAACCAGACCCAGTGCTGATTGATGGGAGGGACCTTCCGAGAGGATGCTGTACTGCACAAAAGAGAGTCACACACTTCCTGCTGGCTCAGGGCACAATTTAAAGCCCTACTGCATCTTTTTACTTCTCTTAAAAAATTTTTTTAAAAATTGTTCACCCTGTAGCAGCCAAGCTACACCCTAAGTGGAATCACTGACATTGTACCCTTCACACAGGGGGAGTCACTCCTGTTTATGAGGAGCACCTCTGCCCCAGAACCAGCCTGGATGGAGGTCAGAGAGGAGGAGAGCTTGTTTCCACTGCTTCCTGCTATCAGCACAATATTCAGAGTGAACGGGCCAACGGAGGCCTTTGGAGTCCACAACCAATGCTTCTATGAGTGCCGTTAGCCCTTCTAATACATGGGCTGCCAGAAACAACTAGAATAAGTACTTTTAAATCTTTACTTTGCATTCATCTATTTATTTATTTATTTATTTAATATTCACTGAATGTAAGCACAAACTTAACTGTTAGAAAATACAATGCATGGGCCAGAGGGTTAGCTCAGTGGTTCCGGCACCTGTCTTGCAAGCACAAGGACCTGAGTTCGATCCCCGGTAACCACATATAATGCTGGGCGTAGAGACACGCCCACCAACAATCAACACCGCATACCACAATGCCGGACGTGGTGGCTCACACCTGTAATCCCAGCACTCGGGAGGCAGAGACAGGAGGATTGCTGAGTTTGCAGTTTCTTGCCTGGGCACCATAGTGAGCTCAGGGCCAGCCTGAACTACAAAGCGAGACCCTGTCTCAAAAAGCAAAAAGAAAAAAGAAAAAAAATACAGTGCACATTCCTTTGAAAATGTAAAGGATGAGGGCTGGAGATTTAGCTCAGTGGCTCTGGAACCTGCTTAGCAAGTGCAAGGCCCCTGGTTCAATTCCTGGTAACCACATACAACAATACCAGGCATGGTGACTCACACCTACCAGCAATCAGTACCACGCACCACAGTGCTGGGCACACCTGTAATCCCAGCACTCAGGAAGCAGAGGCAGGAGAACCACTGGGTTTGAAGCTTGCCTGGGCTACACAGTGAGGTCAGGGCCAGCCTGAACTACACAGCAAGACCCTGTCTCAGGAAAAAAAAAAAAATGTAAAGGATGAAGATAAACTGTAGGCAATTCAATGTCACCAATGAGACAGAATGAGGCTTATTTCATTATTGCTTTTTCTATCTTTAAACATCACCTTCTCTAATGGTGCCAAACTCTCCTGGGAGAAATAATACACTTTTGAAATTTGTGAGCTGTGAGCCTAAAACTGCTTTTGTAGTTTCCTTTATGAAAATGCCTTATCAGATTAATGACTAACATGAAATTAATATACAAATCGTACATTGCATAAAAAGGGCACATAAAATGGGTACATTGGTTTATTCAACCACATCTACTCATGTTCAGAAAAAAACAGACTTAGTCAAGTGTAATCTTCAGAAAAGTGTGAAGAGCCAAAAAGCAGAAAGTACCACACTGTTCTCACCTACTTTTCACAGTGTATGTTCTCACAGCTTTATGGTCTGGAATGAAGCTTCATCTATGTGGGCCACTGTTGGGTAAAAGTACGTGAACAAGGAGGCTGGAGATTTAGCTCAGTGGTTCTGGCGCCTGCCTCGCAAGTGCAAGGTTCTGAGTTCAATCCCCAGTAACCACATATAATTCTGGGTGTGGTGACTCACGCCCACCAGCAATCAGTACCACATACCACAGTGCCAGGTGTGGTGGCTCACACCTGTAATCCCAGCACTCGGGAGGCAGAGGCAGGAGGATGGCTGAGTTTGAGGCTTGCCTGGGCTACATAGTGAGCTCAGGGCCAGCCTGAACTACAAAGCGAGACCCTGTCTCAGAAAAAAAAAAAAAAAAAGTATGTGAACAGGAACCATGAGCATGTTAACCCATTAGCACATGTAAAATCTCCCTGTGTGTATTACATACCTGTACATGCCATACACAACAGTCTACTGGTAGTAGTGTATATTTGTGTATTTCTTCAGATTACTTCAGAATATAACATAAAAAGACATTTTTAATTTTTTGTTGTCTTATTTGGTTTTTATTTTTAATTCATATGTAACAGTACACGCTCATGGAATACAATGTGATATTTCAACTCCTATATAAAATGTGTAATGATCAGAGAAGGGTGATTAGAACAACCATTTCCTCAAACAAGGAAGCATTCCAAGTCCTCTCGTCAGCTATTTTCAAGTCCATAATAAATTATCATTAACTGTAGTTGCCCCACTGTGCTAAGAATAGTAGAAATTACTCCTCAGATCTACTAACCATCCTCTCACTCTGACCCTCTCCCTTTCCTGGCCTCTGGTCACCACTATTCTATTCTCCATATGTACAAGGTCAAGTTTTTGGTTTTCCTACATGAGTATGAACATAAAGAGTTTGCCTTTCTGCATCTGGATTATTTCTCTTAACTTCATGTCCTCCAGCTATGTTCCTGCAAATGACAAGACTTCACTCATTTTTGAGGCTGAGTCATTTTCCACTGTGTACAGAGACCATACTTTCTTTATCCATTCATCTGCTGAGGAAAGAGAAATATGTTTGACAGAGGTGATAGATGTAGCGATAAGGCGATCGGCATGGGTTGCTAGAGTGAGGTCCCAAAAACAAACTTGTATGTATTTCGTGAATGTACTAAATCTGCACTGTAAGCCGTTAGCCTAATGACTAACAGATCTCAAAGATGACCCCTGAGTAAGGCATCAGTCCCGAGGGCGCATCTTCCATACCTGGCAGCTTTGGCATTCACTCCATATGTACTTATGACTGGCCTACCTCCAGGAGCCAGCTCCTTCTTTTTAAAGGTATTTTTAAGGATGTCTTTTTAAAGATGGAGTTCTGAGGCTCGGGTCAGAGTGGCCATCCGTCAGTCTGACCTTCTTACAGACCCACTGTAAAGGAACTTCACAGCTGGAGGCCTGGAGGCCATCTTTGTTGATGGCACCACACCTCTGCACCAAACTGTTAGAATGAACCCTGTACAAAATCAGAAAAGCCAATCACTCCCAGCAACATTCACAGGAAAGAAACAGAAAAGCACAAGGGATGAGAACTGAGTAAGTTCTCTTCTTATTCAGACCCCCTCAGCTCTCAAAGCAGAAGATGAATAAAAACTATTTCTCAGCCTCTATGGAAAACACCATCATTTTTTTTTGCCCCTCCCTTCCATGTCCTCCCTCCCCCTTTCCTCTTCACCCTTCCATCTCTGGTCTATCTGCTATTCCTCATCTATTTCCCAGAATCCCTAATTTTTTGCTTTTTATCCCTCCCGATCCCTTTGAAGCCCTTTACCTTGAAAAGTTTAGAGCAGATCCATCTTCCCACCTCCACCTAGAATTTCTTCTCAAACCAATCCAGTGAAAGTCCTGACTGATTAAATTTTGGAGTAGGTGCTAAAGGACAGAGTGAAGAGATTGAGGAAAGGTGAAAAAGATGCAGAAAACCAAAGACACTTTCTGTTATGGTCAGTTATTCCTTACAACTTCCCTTATGACCTCAGTAGGTGACTGAATATTTTCACCCCCTTAAAATGTGTGAAACCTCACCCCCAGTGTAATGGCAGCTGGAGGTGTCGCCTTCACATGAGCCCCTCGGGGTGGCACCTGCATGATGGATTCCTGTCCTCGTAGTAGGAGAGCCCAGAGCAGTCCCTGCCAAGTGAGGGCATGAGGAGAAGACAGCCCTTTACAAGCTGGAAGGGGCCCTATTTAGGAACCAAATCTGCTGGCACCTTGAGCTCAGGACCCCACCCCCACCCTGGCCTCCAGAGCAATGAAAAACATGACTATTTTTAGGCCACTCACTCTCTGGTATTTTATTATAGCAGCCTGAGCTACGTTAAGCCCCATTCCAATAACTGATTCCTCCTTTAATTTCTAATTCCACAGATCTATTGAATCCAAAGAAAAGCAGCTTCCTAGAATTGACCTTTTGGTCTCTAAATTCTTATAATATGACAGTTAAGATAATATTACATTTCTACCTTCCATTGCAACTTCCTTCTTAATTCGATGAGAAGCATGCCTGATCAATATACATATAACCCCAGCCCCTAGAAAATTTATAAACCTGTGTTCAGTCAGTATTGACAGAAGAAACGACCACAGAGTCAGGTTTACATTGCATGAGACTTAAGTTTCCTTAAACAGAAATTTTGCAGTGTTCACCCCCAGGGAGCAGAAATCATTTCTGTTGGGAGCAAGGAAGTACACTGAAGACAAAAGGGTGAGATAAATTAAACCAACATGCTTTAAAAATGATTTAAATTGGGGTGGGGTGGATGTTTCTCATTTCTCCATCTGATTTTTCAGAATCCCATTTCTGTGTCTTGGCATATCGAGATGAGGAACCGCAACTGATAAAGCATAGAAGTGAATACAGCTATGGTTGAAGGTCTCCATTAGTGTCTGAAGCACTGGGCTCGGATAATGCCCCTTATAAACCCAACCCTGTGGTTACCACCTGCCCTTCGATCCGCACAGCCCTAGGCCATACCTCTGTCCTCAGAGACAGCGTGTGTATGTGCATGGGTGTGCGGACACGTGTCAGTGTGTGACTGAAAAACCAGAAAAAGCAGAAAAGCATAAAAAAGGGTGTTAACTCAGAACTCCTGTCCCCCAAAAAGGGTGTGAAAGAAAGCACTTAGGTGTCATGTCACTTCAAGCTTGTAATGTTTGCTTGTATTTCAAAAAGAAAATTCACAAAACTAAAAATAACAAAGAAAGTAAAAGCAGAATCCATTTTTCTTTCTTTTTCCATTTTTTGGGTTAATATTTATAAGCTTACATATACATGATTTTGTAGGTACCATTTTTAACTTGAAACTAAAATATGATTAAGGCACACAGCATACACCTTAAACTTTCAAAGTTAACCTGGTTCACGAAGTGTAAGTTATTTCAACACATACCAAGGAAAGACTAATACTGTTCAAAAACTACTAAATTAGTCATTGTTGACTATGACTTCACATAGTTGAGAAACTTTACATAGTTGACTCATCAACTCAATTTTAGTGAATACACAAAGGAAAATAATCCATACAAATAGGCTCACACAGAGGTGGAATCTTGTCTAAGAATATGAAAAGACTTAAGCAGTAATAGGATAATACGGACTGTATAAATAATTTCTAAAAATAAAATAGTTTACAATTTTGTCTTAATCACCAGGAATAATTTGGTGCTATGAAGAAAAATCAGGGGTGAAATAATGTTGTGTGCTAAAAGCAGAACACAAAGTGCAGGGTGTCCAGAATCCCAGAAAGAATATGTATTTTCAAAAAATCTGTCTCACTTTTTAAGTAACATCACTCACATGTAGGTTTTCTTCAGCAACTTCGTGCAGCGTGATTCCCTGCTCCTGTCTGCTGGGATCTCAGCGAACCAAGTTCTGCTATTTGCTCACTTCTGCTATTGACTTCAGTCAGCTCTGTCAGAATGAGCCTAGCACCTGGCGGAGCGAGGGCTGGAAAGCCAGGCCGCTACGCTCAGGGGCCAGAAAGCTCAGATTCCACACCTACCCCACAGACCCCACTGCATTCTGCCACTTAGCTACAGCAGAAGAAAAAGGAAAGCAAGTCACAGAAAGGGACTGATTTGGAGCTTAGGTTCCACCCAGAACTTCCAGCAATGAGTGCTACTTGGACGAAAACAAGAATCTAAGTGTTTGAATGTTTTCATAAAATAGGAAGTTATGAGATCGAAGGTCTTATGTGTTCTTCCTAACTTCTTTTTTTTTTTTTTTTTTTTTTGAGACAGGGTCTCACTTTGTAGTTCAGGCTGGCACTGAACTCACTATGTAGCCCAGGCAAGCTTCAAACTCAGCAATCCTCCTGTCTCTGCTTCCCGAGTGCTGGGATTACAGGCGTGAAGCCACCACGCCCGTGGTATGCGGTACTGATTGTTGGTGGGCGTGGGTCTCCACACCCAGCATTGTATGTGGTCACCGGGGATCGAACTCAGGACCTTGCGCTTGTGAGGCAGGCGCTGGAACCACTGAGCTAACCCTCCGGCCCTCTTCCTAACTTCTTAAGAGTAATTGCCTCTCTGGATTTCCCTGAGGGTTAATAGAGTTAAATGGCTATCTGTCATTCTACTTTAAAAAGAAAATAGCAATATCAAACACCAGCATGAAATCAGCCCTAAAACTCAAATTGGGATTTCTTATTCTCATTGTGTATGTTCATTCTCATTCAGTCTGATTGATTTTGTAACAAGATGTCAGTTTTGAACAGTCTTGAGATCCCCAAGATTAATAGAGACTTCGTCTCCTCCAAGAGAATGCTGGGTAGATGAGAAAGACTGAGAACCCTTCCTGGAGGAAGGGAAACCCCACTATCTCCTACCATCTGAGCTCCACTCTCCCATCCTCCCTTCCTCCTTTTTATCCCAAATTTCTGAACACTGTTTCCAGTCTGGAACTTATTGAATTGGTGGTATTCGCCTGTAATCCCAGTAGTCGGTTAGGCTGAGGCAAGAGTGTCACAACCTAGAACTCAGCCTGGAAAACGTGATAATTTAGAAAGACTGTCTCAAAATAAAAAAGGGCTGGGCATGTAGTTCAGAATGAAAGTCCTGGGTTCAATCCCGACCACCAAAAAAAAAAAAAAAAAAAGATCATTGCCTCTGTGTGTGTGTGTGTGTGTGTGTGTGTGTTCTTCTCTATTTCTTTTAGTTTTTGGTACCCAGCATTGAACTCAGGGCCATTGCAATGAGCTATATCCCTCGCTCTTTTTTAAAAAAAATTGGAGACAGATTCTCCCTAAATCACTATATTTCCCAGATTGGGTTCAGTCTACTGATCTTCCAGTCTCAGCCTCCCACAGTTCTGGAAGATCAGTAGAGTGATCTTCCAGTCTCAGCCTCCCACAGTTCTGGAATTTTGGGTGAGTACCACCATGGCTAACTAAAAACCTACATTTCCTAAATGGTGCTTTTATTTACCATTTCCTGGTTGTCCAGAAGCATCAGGAGATGTGCGTCTCTCGCTGAGCAGAATTCCAAGCTAGAATTCCAGTCCATTTTCTCCACAGAGAAATAGTAACAGTGGTTACCATATCTCATCCAGAAGTCGGGGCAGCCGGCACAGCTGGCACAAGTGGGGCCTAGAAAGGAATAGGAAGCTGGTTTACATCTTCAGAGAGTCAACAGCCTTGGAAATGAGTGCAGAGAGATCAAGAAATGGCATCCCAGTATCTTCCCTGCTCTGCCACCTTTTAGATCAGGAAATACATAACAATGCCTGGTCTCCAGCTCTGTCAGCCAGTGCACTCCACAAAGCACGGATGTGACCAGGGCTGAAGGAGCAGGGAAGAAAAGGCGGCACCATCTGCCTGAGGACGGTGGGGAGAGACATGACGCTTGCTACGAAGTCTCTGTGCACATCGACACACACGGCAGGCAAAATGACTGTGCACCTGCCTGGCACCCCGGGGGCCATCTGCACGTGCTGAGTACAGTCACTGAGTCTGCACGGGGCACACTCCTTCCATCAGACGGGTCGGTCCGTGTGCCTCCTGTACGCCTGGCACATGTAACATAGGGTAAGGAAAGAAAGCAAAAAGAACAGAAAGATTTATTACCCCAGATGTGATTGCCTACAGCATTGGAAATTAGACAACTTACATATACTTCAGCAAAGATGATTTACTTTTGGTACTTAAACAATTCTGACAGAAGAACATCAGATACTAAAGTGGAAAGTGACAAAATTCTCTTCACTCAAGTCTTTTAAATACAGGTGATCCTCTGTCTGTAAACATGACTGCATTGCAGCTCTGTCCAAAGGGCAGGGAATAAGCTACTGAGATTGTCCCAAACCAGATTCTCTGAAACATGCCTGCATGATCTCACCAGGACGATCTCCTGGGT
>PVIC010021743.1:0-15682 GCA_004025085.1 Thryonomys swinderianus
TTAGGTTCCCCAAGGGTAAGAAGTCGGAGGGACTCGGTCTCCCCAGCCTGGGAGGCTGAACTCAGGGTCAGGGGTTCCCTGAGACGGATCCAGAGGCCACGCTGTGTCACCGCTCACCTGAATTCCCGGGGGTCCTGGGGGTCCTGGGTCCCCAGCATCCCCCGGCTCGCCCTGCAAGAGGCAGAGTGCGCGTGGGGAGGGGTCTAGTCCCCGCAGAACGGCCACCCCCCAGGAAGCACGCACTCACCTTCTCGCCCACGGCACCGGGCTGGCCGGTGCCCCCGGGAGGCCCCGGCGGACCCTGGGGGAGAGATAAGAGCGTGGAATCCGACAGCCTCATCTGGGGAAGTAGGGGTCCCCACTCGGAGCCCCCCGAGTCCTTACCTCTGATCCACTGGGGCCATGGGGACCTCGAGGGCCTGGGGCTCCATGGGGACCCTGCGAAAGGATCAAATGTACCCAGTGACCCCCCCTGACCCCGCAAATGTCGTGGTTGACCACACTCCTGCTACCGCTGACTGGCAGAACTCTTAAAATGGTAACGTGGCCCATGAGCCCCCAAAATGTCTCTAAAGGTCCCTGCCACGCTGGAGCTCCACCCCCCACCGCCCCCACGTCCCCTGGCCCGGCCCGTACCATGGAGCCCACGTCTCCGACTTCCCCCTTCTCTCCGGGCGGCCCTGGCATCCCCTGAGGAACAAAGAAGCAAGAATGGAGCACGCAGTGGGGCGGGGACCGAGGTATCGCCCCTCAACCCCGACACCTACTTGAGGACCAGGCGGGCCGTTCACCCCCGTGAAGCCTCGAACTCCGTCATCACCTTTCTGCCCAAAGAGGCCTGGGGGTCCCCGGCGTCCCTGAGCTCCGTCAGCTCCCTGGGAAGGGGACCAGAGCAGGGCAGAGGTGGGTCTGGGTCAGTGCTGGATATAAGGGCAAGCTCAAGGCTCAGGACTGGGGTCAAGGGTTAGAGTCAGGCCTCCGTTGGGGGGCGGTGAGGATTGAGTCTGGAGTGGGGTTCATTCAGGTTAAGGATCAGAATTCAGGAATGAAGCCGGCTGAATCAAATTTTCCTTTTGGGGTGTTCGGCATGGAGGTGCACATCTATACTCCCAGCACTTGGGAGACTGAGGCAGGAGCATCACTGCAAGTGAGTTCCAGGCCAGCCTGGGCTACATAGTGAGTTCAGGGTCAGCCTGAACTGCATGGCCAGACCCTGTTTCAAAAAAAAAAAAAAAAGATTTTATGGGGGGAGTTTGGTTTTGCAGGATCTCACTATGTAGTCCAACCTGGCTTTGAACTCAGAGAGATCCTCTTGCCTCAGCCTCCAAGGGCTGACTGAGATCACAGGTATGCACCATTATGCCTGGGTCTGAAATGGTATTCAAAGATGGAGCCTGAGAGGTGATTAGGATAAATGATTTCATGAGGGTGGGGACCCCCACGGTGGCTTGGCGGCTTGTGCTGGCATCTTGCTTGGCCATGCATGGGACACCACGTGCTGTGTGACAGCATCAGGACCCTCGCCAGGTGCCAAGCAGGTGCCAGCAACAGGGTCGCGAATTTCTCAGGTCAAGGCTGGAGTTGACATCGGTTATTGAGAGCAAGGTAGGGGGGACCCAGAGGGGTCACAAAGCTGCGGCACTCACCGGGGGTCCTGGGTGTCCCGCGGGACCCCTGAGGCCCATCGGTCCGGGTGGGCCCTGGAGGAGGGAACAGAACAGGAAGTCCCTCCGGTGCCCGGCGCCCCAGCAGAGGGAGGGCAGGGGCCTCGCACGCAGGACCTCCGCGGCCACACCCCCACCAGGACGCCCCGCCCCCGGGCGCGGCTGACTCGGAGACCCCCCCGGGGGCGGGGCTGTGCGCCCCCGGAGGCGGGGGGCGGGTTCCCACACCCCAGGCCCCGCCCTTCCCCAGGCCCGCCGGCAGGGCCCTCACTCACCGCGTCGCCCTTGTCGCCTTTGCTGCCCTTGTGGCCCGGCGCGCCCACCTCGCCCTGCGGAGGAAGAGGTGAGAGGGAGCCGCCGCCGCCGCCGCCTCCTCCCCGCGTCCCGTCCGCCCCTCACCTTGTCGCCCTCCTCGCCCACAGGCCCGGCAGCGCCGGGGGGCCCCAGAAGCCCGGGGGGCCCCAGGACACCATCTTTTCCGGTGGGGCCGGGGGCGCCGCGTTCTCCCTGGCGGAGGGAAAGCGATCGTCGGGCCTCGTGCGTCGCAGGACCAGGTCCCGGGGTCCGTGGGGGTGCGCGGGACACTCACCGGGGACCCCTTCTCGCCCGCGGGGCCCACAGCGCCTTGGCTACCGCTTTGGCCTGGGAGCCCAATGCCGCCCGGCGGGCCCAGGGGACCCCGCTCGCCCGGAGAACCCTGAAAAGCGGAGCACGGGGTCAGGACGGTTCGGCCTGTGTTTGTGTGTCGTTTGGGGCACGGTCTCCCCGGGGAGGGCTGTGTGCCCGACTCTGGGCAGCAGAAGCCCCGGAGCAGACGCGCGGACATGCGGCCCAGGGACAGGTGTCCGCGCTGTCCGCCCCACCCCGTCCCGTCCCATCCCGTCTGGGACTCGCGTGGGGGTGCGAGCCCCAGTGTGCAGTGCAAAGAGAGCTGGGAATTGGGGAGAGGGGGAGGATTAGGTAAGGTCCTCGGGGGGAAGCGCGGTGGCCCGCAGCTGTCATCCCAGCACGCAGGAGGCTGAGGCAGGAAGGTCACCCAGAGTTTGAGGTTTACCAGTGAGACAGCAGGTGTCTCACAGACGAGGAAACTGAGGCTCGCCAGGGGCCACAGCTCTCCTGGAGCATCAGGACTGAGGGTGCCTCGGCCTGACTGCCCCCAGCGTCACAAGCTTCTTCACCAGGACAAACACTCGTGCCCCCTGCACCCCACCCCAGCCCCACCCTGGAGATGTCAGTTAACTTACATTGGCCCCGACAGGACCGGGGGGCCCCTTGTCACCCTTCAATCCAGGGGGCCCCTGCGGGAGGAGACGACAGTCAGGAGAGCATCATGGGGACCCCAGTCTCCCCTCTGGGTCCCTCCTGTCGTCATCACTTTCCTGGTTCCCGCCGCCTGGACGCTACCACCGCGGCCTCCCTGAGTCCCGCTGCCAGCTGGGCACACGTGGAGGGTCCCCCAGAGATACTCACGGGGTCCCCAGGGGCTCCTTTGGGGCCAGGGAAGCCCCTCAGTCCGGGCGGTCCCTCCTTCCCGGCAGGCCCTAGGGGTCCTGGGTCCCCCTGTGAGATTGCACAGCGGGGTGGTCAGGGCCAGACGAGGGGCGTCTGTGACCCTGGCACCTGCCCGTGGGCTGGGCTCCCAGCCCAGAGGTGCCTGAGGGCCGTCGAAGAGACTTTGGGGTTGTCAGCCTCACCTTGGGCCCTTCTCCACCTTCCGGGCCGGGGAGCCCATGTTCACCAGGGGGGCCGGGGGGGCCGGGGTGCCCCCTCTCACCCAGGGGACCCGCATCCCCAGTCTTTCCCTGCAGAGGAAGAAGATACACTTGAATGAGGTGCCCAGGGAGGAGGGGCCGCCAGAGGCCCAGGCGCAGCGTCTCCCAGGGGGCCCCCCAGCCGGTACAAAAGGGGTCCACTCTGACCTGAGGGCCCAGGACACCCGCTGGCCCAGGTGGGCCCGTCTGGCCCTGGAAGCCCTGAGAGAAAATAAAATGGTGTAACGTAGGAGGAGGGAAGAGAGGGTCTCAGAAGCCTAGGGGTCGGTGAAGGGGTCACTTACCAATTCTCCTCTCTGTCCGGGGTGCCCTGGTACCCCCTCTTTTCCCTGGGGCCCCTGGGGGACAAGGTGGGAGGGGAGGGTTGGAGTCTTTCCCCAGGCCCCTCTCCGCCCAACCCCCAACCGGGGTGACTTCACTCACAGGGGGGCCCTTCGGCCCAGGGAATCCTGGGGGACCTTGTAATCCAGGGAGGCCCTGAAAGGGACGCAGAAGTCATTGCCTCGTCCCGCGTCCTGCCTCCTCCAGAGCCCACAGTGACAGGAAAGCAGCACATATTGAGCAGCGTAACACTGAACACACTCCACACGGCACATCACTTCTACTCAAGGTGAGGTGGTGCACACCTGTAACCCCAGCTCCTGGGAGGCTGAGGCAAGAGGATCTCTGAGTTCCAGGTCAGCCGAGGCTACCTAGCAGCTCATGGTCAGCCTGGACTACACAACAAGACCCCGTCTCAACAAAAACTATTACTACTAATAATAGTAATAACCTCATCCATCTCTGCTGGTCATTGGAGTGGTCACTGCCATTTCACAGAGGAGGACATCAGGGCTCAGAGAGGTTTAGTGACTTCCCCAAGGGCACACAGCCAGTAAACGGCAGAGCTAAGACTCAAGCTTGTGGCTCTCTGATTTCAAAGGCTGCACCTACCCTCTGCATTGTGATGTCTCCCTGGGCTTGTGCCCTGCTTGGAAACACATGTCCACGCACACGCGCACGCACACACACACACACACTCACTCACTCACCTTTTCTCCCGGGATTCCCGGGGACCCATCCTGGCCCACATCACCCTAGGACACAGGAAAGAGACCCGTTCTGTAACAGACTCAGCTGGAAAGGACTGGCGGGTGGGGGAGCGGAGGCGGGAGGCCCTTGTGGCCCACTCAGCCCCTACCTTGGGGCCTGGTTGACCTGTGGCCCCCAGCTGCCCCCTCTCTCCTCGGGAGCCCTGCACAGAAAAGAGGCGAAGAGCAGGAGTCAGGAAGCCTGGGCACTGACCCGGGGCCAGGTCCCTCCCTCCTCGCCGCCCTGGCATCACAGCCCGGGCCCCAGCGCCCGCTCTGCTTACAGGCGGCCCTCGCTCTCCTTCCTGGCCCTGCTGGCCCGCCTTGCCCTGGAGGGAGAGCAGGAGTCAGTTGTGAAACACACGGATACGTCTACTCACCAGCCTTGCACGCGGTCACACGCAATCCACACTCCACTGCAGGGCTGCCGCGGACCCCGAAGGACACGTCAGATCGGACCTGGGGGTCTGACCACGCCCCCAGGTTCCCCTGCGCGGACTCGGGCGTCCCAGCTGCGCATGCTCAGTGCGTTGCATCTGACAACCGCCCCCCCCACGGGCCGAGCTTGTCACGGGACGCGCCCCCTGCACCATTTGTCTCCTGGGACAGGATCCCCCCGTGTAGCCCGCGCTGTATCGTTTTTGTCTGAAAACTGCCTCAGGTCACAAACACAAGGGCAGCCATGTCTCCCACACGGGCACACACAGCAACCTCTTCCAGGATCGTGGAATGTACTAAATCATGAACCGAGGAGTCGTGTGAGGCGTGCATGTGTATACACTTGGGACACACGGAAAGACACACGCAGGCCCATGTCCTTGTCTCCGTCCCAGGTGTGTGCACAGCCCCTCGTCCACCGGGCACAGCCTGCGGGCTTCAGCGCACAGACCCTGCCCGCTCTACACGGACAGACGCACCGGACACACACACACCAGGCTCACGCGTGGTCACATCGCGGGTGACCGCCCGGGCCCTGGGTCACACACGATGTTTCCCAGCAGGGCCGCAGCTGCCCAACACCAGCCCTGCACACAAGCTCTCCCCGCCCCCCCCCCGGGGCCGGGACTCACCCGCTTTCCTTTCTCTCCTAATGGCCCCAAGGGCCCGGGAAATCCAATGGATCCCTGAGTGGAGAGAAGCAGAGAAAGAGATGGAAGACAATCGGCACAATGGTCCTCCTCGGGCCACCAGTTCCGGTGGCTTCCTTGGCCCCTCCAGCCTAGACCCCTCCAAGGCGGCGCTCCGCCCACTTGGCTCTCCCTCTCCCCGGGTCCTGACGCACTGGTCTCCCCAGGGCCTCTTGGTGCACAAACAGACTCCTGCCACAGGGCCTTTGCACAGGCTGCTTCCTAGGCCTCCAGTGCCTTCCTTCTCGATTGCCATAAAGCCAACTACTGCTCATCATTTAAATGCCATTTGGGTGCCCTTTGGCCACCACCCTGACCACTACATCCTCCAAGTCACTCTTGGAAAATTACAAACTAGGATATCAGATATAATTTTTACTTCCAATCCTTGGATCAAAATGACTATATTAGCCAGGTGTGGTGGCTCATGCCTGTATTCCCAGCACTTGGGAGGCTAAAGCAGTAAGATCACCGTGAGTTCAAAGCTGGCCTGGGCTCCATGGTGAGTTCAAGTCCAGCATGAATTACATGGTAAGACCCTGTCTCAAAAAAAAAAAAAAAACAAAGGGCTGGAGATTTAGCTCAGTGGTTCTGCCGCCTGCCTAGCAAGCACAAGGTCCCCTGGTTTATGGTGTGATATTGGGCATGGTGACTCATGCCCACCGGCAATCAGTACCACACCCCACAATGCCAGGCATGGTGCCTCACGCCTGTCATCCCAGCACTCGGGAGGCAGAGGCAGGAGGATTGCTGTGTTCAAGGCTTGCCTGGGCTCCACAGTGAGCTCAGGGCCAGCCTGAACTACAAAGCGAGGCCCTGTCTCTAAATAAATAAATAAATAAAAATAAAACTTTATCATGTGTATCTGAATGTAAACCCCAGATCCTCCTCTAGCCAAGCCGAGAGGCTCTGGAAAAGAATCTCAGCCTCTCTGAGCACTAGTTTCTGAGTGTGTGGCCTGGGATGCCAAGGAAACCTTCTCAAGGATGGGAAATAGGACCGGGGCAGGAAGTGCGCCACATGGTGTTTGGTATGAAGTAAGCACTCAGGAAATGTGAGCTGCCAGGTGAGAACTGGGGTCTCCCATGTGTCCTGGACGTGGTCCCCAAGGTGGTGCTCTCGGAAGGTGCTGATGGCCTTTAGGAGGTGGGGCCAAGGCAGAGGTCTTTAGGGCACTGGCAAGTATCCTCACATGGCTTGGGACTCTTTGCTCTCTGTTTTGTTGTTTGGAGTTTCGAGACATGACGTCAGGCTGGCCTGGAACTCACTATGGAGCCCCAGCTGGCTTCCGGTTCAAGGCAATCTTCTTGCCTCTTCCTGAGTGCCTGGATGACAGGTGTGCACCACCACACCTGGCTGGGATGAAATCTGTAAAACCATGAGCTACATACACTTTTTTTTTTTTTTGACAGTATAGGATTGAACCCAAGACCTTCACACTGAGTTACATCTCCAGCCATATTTATTATTTTGAGGCAGGATCCCCTTAAGTTGCCCAGGCTGGGCTCAAACTTGCAAACCTCCTGCCTCAGCCTCACAGAGCGATGTGATTACAGGTGTCCATCACCCCCGCTGGCCTTAGGTATTTCATTATAGCAACGTATAGTTGATTAATGTGCTGTTGTTGTTATGCATAACTATCATTACTGAACTCAGCTTGCCCAACATATCCCGACCCTGGCCCTGTGCCACCCAGCTCCCTGTCTCCTTACCTTAGGTCCTGAACGTCCTGGGTATCCTGGGAGACCGGGCACTCCAAGATTGCCCTGCAGGGACATTACAGGATAGAGGTCAGACTTGGCAACCCAGAGGTCAGAGAGCAAAGGCCAGGATGGCCCCACAGACAGAATCAGAGAAACTGGGCTCAAGTCCTGGCTCCTGCTTGTGTTGGGGGGGGGCGTGTCCTTGGGGAGGCTATTCAGCTATTGCAAACTCAATCTCCTTGGCTTTCTCTCATGCCTATTGCACTGAATGTGATGGTACAGCCTCCATTAGGCTGAGCTAGGAAAATCACAGGTTTGAATCCAGCCTGGGCAATTTAGGGACTTCAGGAGAGCCTGTCTCAAATTAAAAAAAAAAAATTAAAAAGGGTTAGTGATGCAGCTCAGTACAAAGGACTTAAGTTCATCCACCAGTACTAATGAAGAAAGCGAGCAAAAAGACTTATTGTGTGTGTCGGCTGCAGAAATGACACTAAGATTGTGTGCCTGGGAAGGCTCTGCAGCACGGAACAGAGGAGCAGAGAGAAGACGGGCGGGCGGTGTCTGCCTTCTCTGGCAGGAGATCAGGGCCCGGGGCTGGGGCGCGGCTCTGGGCGCCGTCACTGGCGCCACGAAAGGGGGGACCGAGGCCAGCGCGGAAGCACCTCGACCGCAGGGAGGGGCGCCCGAGCTCACTCACCTTCTCCCCGGCTGTGCCAGGGGGCCCCTCCTCGCCTGCCAGCCCCTCGGGGCCCTTGTGCCCTTCAGGCCCGTCCTCTCCGCGGGGCCCAGGGGGTCCCGGCTGCCCCTGGGGTGGCAGAGAGCCCTGACGTCAGCCTTTGCCCCTCGCGCCCCCTCGAGCTCCCCTCTACCCAGGTCCCCCAGCGCCCCCTCCGCGGCTCGTTTTACCCAATCACCCTTGGGGCCCACGTCGCCCTTAAAGCCGGGGAAGCCGTCCTCTCCCTGTGTGAGAGAGAAAGAGGCGGAGGTCAGCGCGCAGCCGGGACCCCGCGACGGGCCTCTCCCCGCTCCAACAGGTCCCTCCTCGCTCACCCTCTCTCCTTTCTCTCCTTGCAGCCCTCGATTTCCCGAGGTCCCCTGAAAAATGAAATTTCACACAGCTCTCAGTGTCTGGGTGTGGCGACACACACCTGTGAACCACACTTGAGGCAGGAAGATCACTGCAAGTGTGAGGCCAGCTTGGGCTCCACAGTAAGCAGCCTGCCTCTTCCCTGTCCGATGAGACTCCGGGTCTGGTCCTCTGCCTGACACAGCCACAGCCACAGCCCGAGAGGACGGTGGGCCGGGGAGGGGTCAGACGCAGAAGAAGATGCCTGTCCCGGAGCCGCCAGGGCACAGCCCTCTGCCCCGGCCCCCGCCTGGATCCCAGGGTGCGCTGGACGCAGGCAAGGCCAGCTCTCCTAGTCATCAGTGCCAGGGGCACCCTGTCCGCGGATGCTCTGGAGGAAGAGGAGGCTCTTGCAGACGGGCCACAAGGTCAAGGCAGAGGAATGTCCCCCACTGCGCTGCCCAGAGACACTGGCCCTGGAGGCCACAGTGTAACCAAGCTCTGTGGCTAGAATGTAATCATGTATTTGGGAACAGGAGAAATCACTGGGCCACAATGTAAATACTGTGGTTTGGGTTACAATTGTCCTCTGCCCTTGGCTCAGTGTAACTAGATTCAGCTACAAAGATCCAGGAGCGACTAAGTACCAGACCCGAGACGTGCTACAGTTTTTGTCTGGGGTTAGGGCTCCGGTTTTTACGTGCAATAATAGGGAATGAACCCGGGGCCTTCATGTGGAGCTACTTCCCCAGGCTATTTTTTAGTTTTTACTTTGAGACAGGGTCTCACTAACTCAGTAAGTCATTCAGGCCTAGCTTGAATCTGTGATCCTCCTGCCTCAGCCTCCCAGAACACAGGGATTACAGGAGTTCTCCACAACACTTTGCTCCTACGTATGCCATCTTTTCCCCACCCTTTACATGCCTGTGATAGTTTGATTTAAAAATTAGGTGCTGAGACTAACAACAGCTAATAATAAACTGTACAGCTGGGCATGGTGACACACGCCTCTAATCTCAGCACTCAGGAGGAAGAGGTAGGAGGATCACTATGACTTCAAGGCCAACCTGTGCTAACTACAGCCTGAACTACAGAGTGATATGTCTCAAACATAAAATAAAATAAATTAAATTACAATAAGGGCCAATGATTTTAAATTAGGGTTCTGGCGCCTCGTTCACAAGTGCAATGTCATGAGTTTGATCTCCAGGATCAAAAGAAGAAAAAGGGGGCTGGAGATTTAGCTTAGTGGTTCCAGCACCTGCCTAGCAAGCACAAGGTCCCTGGTTCAATCCCCGGTAACCACATACAACAGTATCGGGCGTGGTGACTCATACCTGTAATCCCAGCACTCGGGAGGCAGAGGCAGGAGGATTGCTGAGTTTGAGGCTTGCCTGGGCTACATAGTGAGCTCAGGGCCAGTCTGAACTACAAAGCGAGACCCTATCTCAAAAAAAAAAAAAAAATGGAGGAAGAGAAGAAGAAAAAGTAAAAAAATGAAAAAATAACAATTATTGCAATACACTGTTCAAAAAGTTTTATACATATAGACTCACTGCTAGACTCAGTGGCCATGATTGTTTGGTTTGTTTGTTTGCTTGTGTGTTTCTGAGACAGGGTCTTACTGTGTAGTTCACGCTGGCCCTGAACTCATAATGATCCTCCTGCCTCAGCCTCCCAAGTGCTAGGACGAGAGGCATGTGCCACCACGGCCGGCTCCCCTTCCAGAAGTTTCCGGCAGAGCTGGCTTCCTCGCCGCACCCTCTGCAGGTTCCCGGTGTCACTCACCTTCACGCCCCGGGGCCCAGGGTAGCCCGGAGGTCCTGCTGGGCCTGGCGGTCCCTGACAGAAACACAAGGTCAGCACATCTGCTCTGCCCGCCTTGTCCCCGCGTCCCTGTCGCGCTCCTCCCGTCCTGCTGGCCCTGTCCCAGCCCCGCCCCCGCTGCCCCGTCCCTCACCTGGGCCCCCTTCTCTCCCGTGGGGCCCTCCTGGCCTGGGTGACCCTGGAGAAGAAACAGGCAAAGTCACCGGAGGCCAAGCCACGCCCTCGAGCCCCGCGCCCCACCCGCTCTCGGCTCTCACCAGGGGGCCATCAGCTCCCGGGGGGCCTGCGATGCCTGGGTTTCCGGGGGGGCCCTAGACACAAAGAGACAGGAATACGGTCTCAGGGCCCTGGGTTCCCCAGGCTCTGCCCGTCTCAGCTCTGTCCTGACTGGCTGTGTGTCCTCAGGGAATCTGCCTGTGCTCTCAGGGGCACAGGGTCCCCACCTTTTAGACAGCTGTGAGAAGGGACGCGAAGCGGGGTGAGAGGCCTGAGGTGTGAGGCCTCCTAGGAGAGCAGCTGCTGAGCACGCGCCCTGTCCTGGGCTCCACCCCCAGCACCACACGCTCACAAGCACAAGGGAACAGTCGGTGTGAGGCATCTGTGCGGCTGGTGCCACACTCAGAAGGCTGAGGCAGGAGGATCGCCAAATTGGGAGACTCAGTAACCTGGCAAGACCCTGTCCCAGAATGAAAGCCCCAAAGCCTCATGTGGTCAGAGGTATTAGATCACGAGCAGCCTCCCTGTGACCTCGGGGACCCTCCTTCCTCTCTGGCTGGATCTCTTGCAGCTTCCTGGCCGCCTTGAGCTGAGCAGGTCCTGTCTGCCAGGCCCTTCAGCCATGATGTTCCTGCCCCGGAGCCAGCTGACCATGGACTGGGCTCTCTGAAACTGTGAGTAAATTAAACGTCTCTTCTTTTTAGTTTTTATTATCAGAGATTTGGCCCCAGCACTGAAAAACTATGACAAACACAGCTTTGGGTAGAGCTCTAAGGTCACGGGAAACTGGGGCCAGAAATGGTGACCCGGCAGCACACGACTGTGTCAAAATCACAGCTGGCAAGGGGAGGACAGACGGGGACACACACAGGAAGGAGCCCCCGGCCAGAGGACGGGCGCGGGAGTCGGCCGGCACAGCCTGCCACCCAAGCTGCCAGGAGTCGGGCTGAGGAGGCCTCCCGGCCGCGCTCAGCCTGACAACGGCCCTTTGTGGAGTCCGGCCTTGGCCAGCTTCCACTTCCTGCCACCAACCGTCCCCCAGCAAAGCCACTTTGTCACCCGGGCTGGCTCAGCAAGTGTGGCGATCGATCAATCGCTAGCCGGGGCCCTGACGCGAAGCTTTTGCTGGCAGCACGGCGGGCAGGGAAGATGGCAGGGGAGGTGGCGAGGGACGCCAGCAGCACTTACCTTCTCCCCCGGGGTGCCAATGGGTCCCTGGGGGCCGGGGATGCCCTGGGCACAGAAAGAGGGTGAGAAGGCAGGAGATGGAGGCAGTGAGTGTCCGGGCAAGGGGGCACGGAGAGGCAGAGGCCTGCCGTCACCCCACTGCCAGGAAGATGGTTCAAACCTGGGCTCCGTGGTTTCCCTGCTGGCCGGGTGGCCCTGGTTCTCCGGGTGGACCCTGCAGAAAAACCAGTGAAGCTGGAAGAGTTCACGGTGTCAAGGGCCAGAAGAGCTGACGGAGCCGGGCTGATGTGGCCTGTCACCCTAGCACTCTGGGGGGCTGAGGCAGGACGGTCCCAAGTTTTAGCCCAGCTCGGGGAACTTGGTGACTTAGTGAAACCCTGTCTCAAATTTTAAAATAACGTAAGAGCTAGAAATGGAGCTCACTAGGAAGGACCTGAGTTAAAGCCTAAATGCTGCAGCTGAGAACTATAGTGACAAACTGACCGTCACAGACTCGGAGGGTGGGAAGCACCGGCACCAGACACAGCACACGTACCTCACTGCCTTTGGCGCCAGGAGCCCCGTCACTTCCGGTGACACCCTGGGGAGACAGAAGGCGACGTCAGCCTGGGACAGGCTGGGATCCGGGACGAGACAGCCAGAGGCACAGGCAGGAAGGTGAGTGGAAATGCTGGACAATCAAGGCAAATACGCAGAGAGGGCAAAGGACAGCTGGGGACGGGCCAGAAGGAATCTCCTCACCGGGCGTCCCAGGGGACCGGGGGATCCTCGGGGGCCGATCAGACCTCGGGGGCCCTGTGGGGAAGGGGATGTGTTATCCCAACGTTGCCTCCGAGCGTCCCAGAGTCCTGGGACCCGGGGGTCCCCCCTGAGCCCAAGCAAGGGGCTCGGGTCCCCGTACTCACCGGCTCCCCAGCCTGGCCAGTGGGCCCCGGGGGTCCCTCTGCTCCCTGTGGGAAAAGGGCACTACTTGGGGGTCCGGCCCCTTAGGCACCCCTCCCTCAGCCAGGTCACCTCCTCTGAGGACCCCAGTCCTAGTGCCCTCGTGGGGGCCCTGCAGACGGGGCACACAGATTCTGCTCCCATCCTGAACTTACGACCCCAAATCTGATTTTTTGACTCTAATCTTTCTCTCTGCATTCAAGTTTTTTGTTTCAACTCCCAGGGGTTGAACCCAGGACCCTGGCCCTGAGCTCCACCCCAAACTCTGCTTTTATTTTATTATTTTTTTGCTTTTTGAGACAGGGTCTCGCTTTGTAGTTCAGGCTGGCCCTGAGCTCACTATGGTGCCCAGGCAAGCCGCCACGAACTCAGCAATCCTCCTGTCTCTGCCTCCCGAGTGCTGGGATGACAGGCGTGAGCCACCACGTCCGGCATTGTGGTATTCGGTGTTGATTGTTGGTGGGCTTGTCTCCACGCCCAGCATTCTATGTGGTTACCGGGGATTGAACTCAGGACCTTGCACTTGCGAGGCAAGCGCCGGAACCACTGAGCTAACCCTCCGGCCCTCTGCTTTTATTTTTTAATCTCAAAACATGTCCTGCTAAGTACCCCAGGTGGGATTTAGACCGGAGATCCACCTGCCTCAGCCTCCTTTAGTGCTGCGATGATGGGCCTGTGCCACCACCACTCCCAGCTTTGAGCTTCTTCCCGAGGCCCTAGGGCCCTGGGGGCACCCTCACCCCCACACTCTCCTTGCCGACTGTCACCACACACCCCCCTCTGCTCTTACTTTACGTCCGTCCTCTCCTGGGGGCCCAGGTTGCCCCACGTGGCCGAAGTCGCCCTAGAGGAGGGAAGGAGAGGACAGCGTGGAGACGGGACACGAGGGGGAACCAGAGGCCAGCACAGAGAGGAAGGGGGACACCGTGGGGGCTGGGAGGGACACGGGGGCCACTCACTCACCCTCTGGCCCTTCTCTCCGGGCAGCCCAGGGAGGCCGTCGAAACCCCGGTCGCCCTGAGAGAGAGAGAGACACAGTGGCTGGGCCTGAGCCTGTCCCAGCCCCGCCCCTCTCCCTGGCCCCGCCCCTCTCCCTGGCCCCGCCCCTCTCCTTGGCCCCGCCCCGGCCCTGCACTCCCCTTACCCACCTTGGGTCCTGTGTCTCCAGGGAGGCCCCGTGCCCCATCTGCTCCGGAGCGGCCCTGGAGGACAGAGGCAGAGAGTTGGGGGAAACACTCGGGGACTCACCCTCATCCAGCGTGTTACCACTCACCTCCCAAACACGTCTCAAAACCCCTAGTACTGTGTGTGTGTGTGTGTGTGTGTCTGTGTGTAGCTGGGGACTGAACACATGACCAACTTTCACACGGAGCTACGCCCCTAACTCCTTTTCATTTTAATTTTGAGACAATCTCAAGAAGTTGCCAGGTGTGGTGATGCACATCTGTCATCCCAGCATCTGGGAGGCTGAGGCAGGAGGATCCTGTGAGCGCAAGACCAGCCTGGGCTACATAGCAAGGCCCTATGTCAGAAAGACAAACAGAAACGAACTTCACTATGTTACCTAGGCTGGCCTCAAACTTGGGATCCTCCTACCTCCGCCTGTCGAGTAGCTGGGGTGACAGGTGTGCCCACCGCACCTGGCTCGGCTGTGCTTTTTCCCAGAATGCCCTTCCTTGCCCGTCACGTGATTAGACTCAGCTCCTGGGTCAGATATTGCTGCAGTTCACGGGGCCCAAGGTCTGAACAGAAGCCATCTTCATTGTTTCTTCCTCTCCTTCCCTCCTCTGGGGTCCCCCCCCCACCTCTGGCTCCCCTCCCTTTTGCAAAAGTTCCTTCTCCTTTTCCTATCCTCTATCTCTTGTTCTGCTCCGTGGCTTATTTCTCCTTTGAGCTTCTCGCCGAGGAGAAGCCGCGCGACCCTGGGCCGGGGCGTCTCACTTCTCTCACGCAACACGACGCGCTCGAGGCGCGGTCCTTCTCTTGCTTCTGCCCCAGCCGGTCGCTCTTCGGGGCTGAGGGCTGCTCCACGGCCGCACACGCCACCCCGGCTGGGGCCCTCACCTGCTGCGCGGCTCAGCCCGCTCAAAGGCTCTCCCAACCGCGGACACACTGGCACGCGTGTGAGTGATGCCTCTGAATCGCCCCGGGGACCCAGGGGCCACTCACCCTCTTCCCCTCTCTGCCAGGGGGGCCCGAAGGTCCCTGCAGCCCTCGAGGGCCCTGGAAGACAACGCACGGGAGAGGGAGGAAGAGTAAGCAGCATTCCCCGCGCCAGGCCGCCAGGACGGGGACAGCCCAAGCTTTGCCGCCCCCACCCTGGCCCCGAGGAAGCCCGCCCTTCCGTCCCCGCCCCGCCACTCTCACCTGCGGCCCCACCTCTCCTGGCTCTCCTTTCAGACCAGGGTGTCCGGGGAGCCCCTTGGGGAGGAGGAGGAGGAGGCTGTGGTCAGGGTGACCCCCCACAGGGCAGCCCCTCCCGAGGCAGGCTCCTGACTCACCACAGGGCCTGGGCGCCCGGTGAGCCCCACCGGGCCTGGGGGCCCTTTCATGGACAGCTGCAGAGAGAAGAACAGGACCTCGGTCCCCCACGCGGCCACCAGCAGCCCCCCAAAGCCCTGCTACGGCTCAACCGTCCCTTGGCAAAGTTCAGGTGTCGGAACTTTTTTTGTGTGAGCCTGAGGATCAAAGCCAGGATGCTGGACCACTGCGCCCCGTCCCGGCCTTCTGTAAGACTTTCTGCTTTGAAGCGGTGCCCCTGGGTTGCCCAGACAAGATTCACACTTGGGATCCTCCTGCCTCAGCCTTGTTCGATACTGCAATTCTGGGCACATGACTCAGACAGGCCCTGTGCTGGACATCTGCGCTCGGGTTAAGGGGGCGGGCTGTCCAGGGGCGAACTCTGCAGATGGCCCTGGAGGTGGGTCCGTCTGGCGCTGTCACAAGAAGCCAGGCCGGCACGCCGCAGAAAACAGCTTCGGGGACAGCCCAGCCCCCACGGCCGGCCCCTCCCACGGCCCCATCTGCCCTCACCTGGGTCTGCTGCAGCACTGCCTGGGCCTGGGCCTGCTGGTGGGACACTGGGGGTCCCTTCATGGAGCTGCCTG
>PVIC010021743.1:15782-28370 GCA_004025085.1 Thryonomys swinderianus
ACTCCGGGAGGCCCCTCAAACTTCTGCCCCTGGCGGAAGACGAGAGTGTGAGCCCTGCTCTAGGGGGGCCCGGCCCTCGCGGTCCCCAAGCCCTCACCTGTCCGAGGACGGCAGGTTCGCCCTTCGCGCCCTTCTGTCCCTTCTCTCCCGCACCCTGGGGAGGAGCACGGAGAGGAGAGAGGTGAGAGCCCCGCCCCCAGCTGCCAACACGCGCGGGCTCAGGCACACAGGCCGCGCCCGTAGTGCTCCGCTTGCTGTCCTCCCTCCAGCCGGGGACGGGGCGGCTCGGTCTCCGGAGTCACCAGAGCCTGACACGCGCACAGAGAGGCGGAGGGCAGGGCAGGGCCACCCCCTGGTGCAGGAGGTCAGACGTCTACTCGACCTTTCAGGCTGGTCACAGGGACTCGGCCACTGGAACAGTCCTCGGGGGCCTGTGAGTGTCTGTGCACCACCAGGAGTGCACACCTGTCCTCCCAGCACTCTGAGGCTGAGGCAGGAGGATCGCTGTGGGGCCGACACCAGCCCGGACTATACAGCGAGTTCGAGGTCAGCCTGGAGTGTTGCAGGGAGAGACCACTGGGAAATGCGTGGATTTTATTTTACTTATTTGTTTGTTTAGAGACAGGGTCTTGCTTTTGTAGTTCAGGCTGGCCCCGGGCTCACTAGCCCAGGCAACCTTGAACTCAGCAATCCTCCTGCCTCTGCCTCCCGAGTGCCGGGATGACAGGTGTGAGCCCCCACGCCCGTTACTGTGGCGTGGGGTACTGATTGTGGTGGGTGTGAGTCACCACACCCGGTATTGTTATATGTGGTTACTGCGGACCTTGCGCTTGTGAGGCAGGCGCCGGAACCACTGAGCTAAATCTGCACCCCCCCAGGTGGATTTAATTTTATTTGGATTTGGGACATATGTCCAAAGGTTGAGGCCTGAACAAAGGCAAGGGTCCGGTTTCATACATGTGGTCAGTGGGGTGGGCTTTCCAGTGGGGAGAAACTGCTGGGGGCGGGTGAGGCTGCAGACAAAGCACTTAATAATGTAGCCTTGAAAGGAGTCAGGGCCTTGCGAATCTTGTGAGAACAGAGTGTCCTAGACTTCAATTCCTGGCATAGTTGCCAGTTTAATGAGTACCAGAGCAAGGGATCACAGCTACAGGGCGGGCAGGGGGCCGTCCGAGGCTGGGAAGAGCTTGTTCTTTCGATCCTGCTTCAGAACGACAGAGCGAGAACCTCCCTCAAAACAACCAAAGTGGAAACAAAACCAAACCAGAGCTTGGTGCAGCTAAGAACCCAGGGTGAGTTAAAACTCCTTATGTCCTCCTCTGTTCCATACTGAGCCCTTCTCTGCTTTTTCTTTCTTTCTTTTTCTTGTAGTACTGAGGATTGAACCCAAGGCCTTCACATTGAGCTACACCCCCCCATTTCTTATTCTGAGACAAGGTTTCAGAAAGTTACTAAGTTGCCCAGCCTGAACCTGAGCTTTCAATCCTCCTGCCTCGGCCTCCTGGAGTGTGGGAGGGCCAGCGTTCATCACCATGCCTGGCTTCCATTTCCCCTGTAGATACATCTCTCTGCTACAGAGCCCGGAGCCTCCCTGGGGGCTAGAGTCGCCCTCCCATCCCCGGCTGGAATCTCCATCTGGATGTCAAAGAAGGCTGCAAATTCTAGGCACCTCCCGTGCTGTCTCTGACTACCCTTGGTGACCACTCAAGAAGCCTAGACCTTTCTCCACCCGCGGCAAAACCGAGCTAGACAGTCCAAAATCTACGCAACCACTCTGCCTACACTGCGGGCTTCCCTGCAGCCTCTCTGGCGCCCCCTCCTGTCCGTAGTGAAGCTCCAACTCATCCAGCGCACAGTGAAGCCCGATCATCACCTACTTGGCCCCTGACACCTGCTACATGTCTGTGGAGTGCACCGGCCCTGAGGCAGGAGACATAGAGTCTAGAGAGAGAGTGTCAAGCTGGGCACCGTCTTCCCAGCACTCTGGGTGGCCGAGGCAGAATCGCAAGTTCAAGCCCAGTCTGGGCAACTTAGTGAGACTCTGTCTCAAAGAACAAAGGGCCGGGGTGTCCCTGCCCCGCACCGGCTCTCGGTCCCTGGACTCACGGGGAAGATCTGGAACTCGGTCTGAAAAGGCAGCTCGGCTGCGCGTAACTGGGGGCCCGAAGTGGAGCCTGCTCCCTCTTCCTCCTCCCTGGAGGCCTCCCCGTCGGGGATTCCGGGCTGGACTCCACCTTCAGGCTCCAGCTCCCCCTGAGACATGGAGACAGTCAGAGTTTGTCCTTTTCGTCCCCACCATAACAGGGCAGCCCCTCCAGCACCACCCACAGACTCAGACCTCTAGGACAGTAACGTTGTGACCGAGCGTCACAGCAGATGTGAGGATCGCAGGTGTGGGGGTTACAGGCGGGTTTGGAACCGGTGACTCGGCCGGGAGGACATCGATGGTGGCCTGCAGCGGGCGTGGAAGGAGAATCAGGGCTGGACCGCGTCGCTGGGGCTAAAGGGAGCTGAAGGAGGAGCCAGGCCCGGGGGCCTCAGGCTGGGGAAAAGGCAGAGGGCTCCTTCCCAAAGCAGAGGCCCGGGCGCCGGCACCAAGGCCGGCCAGCAGGGGGCGCTGCTCTGCACGGAGGCGGCGCGGGGCCTGCAAGGCTGAGCCAGGCTGGCTCCGGGGCCCAGAGGTCAAGGCCACAATCCAGCGCCGGGCCAGACTCCCGGAAGCCTATCCCACAGGCCTCTCCCAAGGCAGAGTTCAGCAGCCAGCAGGCCACGCCGCAAACACACTCAGCTCCTCCGGCCTGGGCAGCTGCGGAGGACCAGGGTCAGGGCAGGGCACGCGGCCAGGAAGACACAGACATGGCAGCAAGTGCAAACCAGGGCCCCCCGGATGACCCGTGACCATCAGCCCTAAGTGGAGGACAGCAAAAGCAGTGACTTCCAGCCGGAGGCACCCCAAATACTGACCTTCACGGGCATCGCCCTCAGCGTCGCCCCCTAAGCCACAGCCCCGCAGTGGAGGCCCAATAAAATTCCCCGCCGTGAATTCCCGGGAAAATAAACCCAGCAAAGCCCAGTCAGTGAACCCCAAAAAAGGACACACAGGCCGAGGGACCCGTCAGTGCTCACGTCAGCCAGCACCCCAAGAGCCCCCTAAGTGTTCATTGTGCCCCTCTGGGGCTGACATCTTTCTAGCCCCTCAGGATCAGAGGTTGGGGGACAGAGATGGAGTCTCTCGTAAGACGAAGCTCCAGCTGTTTGAGAGACGTCAGAACTCGGAATCAGAGGCCTGGGGGGCGTCAGGAGCACAGGCCGGAGGTGCCCAGACCTTACCTGGCTGCCCGGGGACCCGGGAGGGGGGCTGGCCGTCAGGTTGTCCTTCCTCTTCCTCTTCCTGCCCTTCCCCTTGCGGCCCTGCCCTTTCTTCTTCCCTTTTCCCTTGCCCTTGCGTCGAGGACGGGGTGTCTCCAGGTCGCCCTGGAGGGGCTGGGAAGGGGGAGCCAGTCAGGGCAGGGCGTCCTCACCTGGGGCCAGGCTGGCACTGGAGGCCGGCTGCCACTCACCCCTGTGGTTGTGAGACCCGGGTTGTCGCAGCCAGGCAGATACTGTTCGCAGGCCTGGAAGGCGGCCTGGGGGTCCGGGCTTATCAGCAGCTCCTGGATGTCTCCCTGGAGAGGAGGAGACAGGAGAGGGACCCCAGCCTGAATCTGAGCCCACCCCCTCTTGGCACAGCCCTGCCCGCCTGCTGGCAGGGGCCTTAGTTTTCCTCTTCCCAGAGCATCATAATGACGAGGTGACCTGGTCACATCCACCCTTAAAATTCAGAGCAAAGAGGTCTGATCAGGCTCATGAGCCCTGGTGACAGGTGGCTTCCAGGCCCAGCCTCAGGACCTGGCCCTCGGGGCCACCTCACACACCCACACCTGTGACCCTACAGTGGCACAGGGCAACCCCAACACACCCTCTGCCTCAGTTTCCCTCACCACTCCTACCTCAAAAGCCCCCTCGCCGATATCCTGGGTTCCCAGCACAGTGAGGCCAGCAGTGGTGAAGGGTCGGGGTCCTTGGCTGGACACAGGAGGCCGAGGCTCGCAGTCGACCACCAGTGTCACCTTGTCACCATCTACACTGACTGCCAGGCGATGCCACCTGCCGAGGGACACCCTCAGTGCGCCTTTCCCAGTCGCCCCTCGGGGCCCGTGCCCACCCCTCCTGCACATTCACCTGCCATCCGCCAGGTTGGCCTGCTGGGGCAGGGGGCCGAAGGTGCTGCCGAAGAGCCCCAGGGCTGGCCCCAGCGCCAGGCCCAGCTGCCGGGTGCCCCTCTCATCGTAGATGGAGAGCAGGACGGACTGGTTGGCCGGCTGAGCCCGCACGGTCGCCAGCACCGAGAAGTTCAGGGGGAAGTGCCCATCTGCGTGGACAGAGGCCATGGGCCAGCTCGGGTGGCCGGCAGGACCCACACGCCCTCGGCAGGGACGCCCCACCCCTGCCGCCCCACTCACCCGGAAAGAGCTCCCGCGTGGGGACACTGGGCCTGCTGGCCCGGCTCACTCTGAATGCCCGGTCACCTTCGGGAGCCCGCTGGGGGCACAATCCGGGGCCCTGGGGGACGCCCAGCGGGCCCCCGCGCACACCCAGGACCTGGAGGACATCCACGGCGTCCCCTGTGGGGAGAAGCAGGACAGGAGGCGGGCGGTGAGAGGAAGCCAGGACCCCACGAGGTGGCTTCCCCTGAGGCCCGCGGCGCGGAAGCCGGGACAGCACCCCCGCCGCCCCGCCCCGCAGATGTGCCGGCTGCTTAGTCTCCTGGCTCCAGCCGGCCGGGGTTTTTCCCCCTTGGTTTTTGGTGAGAAGAAAATCTGACCTAGTTCTGGGATGAATCAGTTCTTCCTGGCCGGAGCCCCGAAGCCAAACTGTCCCTCTCCCCCACTCCTCCGCAGTGCTCCCCGGGGCCTTCCCAGCCCAGGCCTTCCCAGCCCGGGCCTTCCCAGCCCGGGCCTTCCTAGCCCGGGGCCTTCCCAGCCCGGCCTTCCAGGGCTTCCTGCGTGCTGCCCCCATCCAGCTCTGAGCTCCACTCTCCGTGGGCCTCGCCCTCGGACCACTGCCTCCTCCGACCCCTCCTTTTTCCCAGTGTGTAATTTTTATTATTCCATGCGGTACGTAATGACTGCATTCCTCGTGGGGAGTTGGCCCTGCACGAACACATCTGAATTCCTCTTCTATCCCTTCCTCCTCCTCTCCTTCCATCTATTGGTTCCTTTTCCTTTTGCAAAAGATCTATCTCCCTATTTCCTCTGATCAATTTTTTTTTTTTTTAGAAAGTGTCTCACTTTGTAGTTCAGGCTGGCACTGAGCTCACTATGGAGCCCAGGCAAACCTCAAACTCTGCAATCCTCCTGCCTCTGCCTCCTGAGTGCTGAGATTACAAGCATGAGCCACCACGCCTGGCACCGTGGTGTGTGATACGAGGGATTGAACTGGGGACTGTGCATTTGCGAAGCAGATGCCAGAACCACTGAGCTAAATCCCTGGCCTGCTCTTATCTATTTTTTATTTTGCTATTTATTTAGATTTCTCATATAAGACAAACTGCAGAACTTAAGCTTATGTGTCTGATTCGTTTCACTGACACTATGGTCTCAAGGCACATTCATTTCCCTATAAATGACTAAAGCGTGTACCTCTTTATGGCAGAGTAGTACTCTGCTGTGTGCTACGCTTTGTTAATCCACTCAGCTACTGATAGACATGGTCCCTTGGCCGAAGCCCATGACCTGTCCCTTCTGACTGTTGACACTTGGGGTCACCTTCTGTAACCCCTGACCTCTCTGTCTCTCCAGACTCCTCCATCTGACCCATGGTCTCCACCCCTTGCTGTCACTCTCCCTGACCTCCTCCTAAAGGTCACCTCTTCCTGATAACCCCCAGCTCCCTTACCCCCTCTTGGAGAACGAAGGGCCCAGCCTGGTCCAACCCAGACCTAATCCAGGCCTCCGGCCCAGCCCCACCCCAGCCAGTGTTAAGTGGAACCACATGGCCCCCTCCCCCACCCCGCTGATCGCCCCACTGACCCCCTGACCCAGCCTCTTGGCAAGAGCCGGCTTCCCTGGAATCTGCCATGACCTCACCCTTGGGGTGGCTCTGCAGACCTCACCCCAGGAGCCCAGAGGAGGCCGGACTTGGGGGAGGCTTGGAGGAAGCCCCTTCCCCAAACTCCACAAAGCCCCCTTCCCGCCCCGGCCCCACCCCTTCCCCCTTCCTCCCGCCTTCTCACCCTCCCGTCTGTGGTCAGCTAAGTCCAGCTCTCAGTCAGTCAATCCCCTGATCCGTCCGTCGGCCTCAGCCGCCTGTACCCGGCACAGGCTGTCTCCCCGGCCCTCCTGGCCCATCCGGGTGCGGATTCCTCCCTCGCCTCTCTCCGGCCGTGTCTAACTGCCTATCCCGCCTGTGTCTGGTGGTCTTTGGGAGGATTTGGGTTACGGGCCCCTGGGGCCCAGCCCGGAGCTCAGGCTCCCAGGACCCACTGACCACAAGGCCTCGCCCTGTCGAACACTGACCCCAGCTGTCCTTTTCGGGGCCAAGTCCCCGAGGAATGCTGGCATCCACCGGGTCACCCTCCCTGCCCGACCCCAGATCCACCGCGAGAAGGGGGTCTCTCCTGGCCAAAGTCTTTCCCGGCATCCAACCCGGAGGACTCAGCTTCCATGTGCATCGCTGCTGAAGTGACCTTTCGGAAACTGACTGTCCTTTCTTCCCATGGCTGGCCTCGTGACAGGGACACACACAAGAAGCATTGAGCCCGGGCCGCAGGACCGAGGTGGGGTCTGCCGGGGACCCGGCCCACGCTCCCCACGCAGACACACCCTCTTCCCCGTGCCGGTCGAGGCCCAGGGAGACGAAGGGTGCCAGGAGACGGGTCTCACTTCTGTAGTTCGGAATGGCCCTGAGCTCACTATGTACCCCAGGCTAGCCTCAAAATTTTTGTGTTTTGATTGTGCTTTTCTTTTTTCTGTTTTTTTTTTTTTTTTTTGAGATAGGGTCTTGCTATGCAGTTCAGGCTGACCTTGAACTCACTAAGTAGCCCAGGTAACTCAAGCACAAACAACCCTCCTGCCTCAGCCTCCACAGAGGCCTATCATTTCTCGGGATGTCAATGTGTGCAAATATCCCCCTGTGACGGCCGCATTAGGTGCCATGTGCCACTTCCTTAATGTCCGGGCCTGGTCTGATCACCCTGCTGGCCAAATGAGCTCTGCTGGGGTGTAAGGGCTGGAACATGTCGGGGAGTGTGGCTCCCCACACGGAAACTCCCACCACGCAGCTGCCAGGAGAGTGTGACCAAGTCAGCAGTGGGCGACTGGTGCTGGTGACCGCAGCGGGGCGAGTGAGGGCCTGAGGGCGGAGGAGCCGACAGCGGCGGCGATGCGGGGCGCGGGGGGCTGCGGGCCGGCGGGGGGGGGGGGGCGGGCGTGCAGCTCCCGGCGTCCCCCGGGGCTGCTATTCTGAGCCTGCAGGGCCAGGAGTGTGGGAACGGAGCACAGGCCAGCCGGGAGGACCCACCCGGCCACGACCCCGGCCCTCCCCAGGTCAGGGACGCCCTGATCGGTCCCCACTTCGGGACCCTTGGGGCGCCCCCACCCCAAACCCTGCGGGGCGCGGCCGGGCGCCCGGCCAGATGTGCACAGCTGGGCATGCGTCAGCGCTGAGTCACCCGTCTCGCGGCCCCGGGACCCCTGTGGGGCCCCTGAGAAATTCCTCGGGAAAAACACCGGGCCTGGCGCAGCTGGGGAGGGGACCGGCTTGCGCGCACCCGGCCGCCCCCGCCCCGCCCCGCCCCGCCGCGACCTCCCGAGGCGCTGTCCGTGGTGCTGATCGGCTCTGGGGAGCGCGGAGGGGCGGGGCGCGGGTGGGGGCGGGGAGCGGGGAAGCGACGGGGGACCCACGGGAGCTGTGGGCCCCCGATTGTCCCCCCATTTACCCCGCTTCCAAGCGGATTTTGAATCGGTCTCTATCTTCCTGGGCCGTGATTTACACCCTCAAATCACTACTGTCCTCAGAGGGTCACCCGGAGATACAAACAATCCCATCTTTTGGGGGATTTTTAAGACAGGATCTCACTATGTAGTTCAAGCTGACTTTCAACTCACTATCACGCCCTGGTTGGCCTCTAACTTGCGGTGATCCTCCTGCCTCGACCTCTTGAGTGCTAGGATGACAGGCACGCATCATGACACCTAGCTACCATCGTATCTGTAGCAAGCATGCACGTGCGCACACACACACACACACACACACACACACACACACACATGGACACGAAGTCACTCTCAAAATCATCCCCAGGAAGGCCGGAGATTTAGCTCAGTGGTTCTGGTGCCTGCCTCGCAAGCACAAGGTCCTGAGTTCGATCCCGGTAACCACATACAATGCTGGGCGTGGTGACTCACGCCCACCAGCCATCAATACCACATACCACAGTGCCGGGTGTGGTGGCTCACGCCTGTCATCCCAGCACTCGGGAGGCAGAGGCAGGAGGATTGCTGAGTTCGCGGCAGCTTGCCTGGGCTACATAGTGAGTTCAGGGCCAGCCTGAACTACAAAGCGAGACCCTGTCTCACAAAAAAAAAAAAAAAAAAAAAAATCATCCCTAGGACTGAGGTGTAGCTCAGGGATAGAGCAATTTGCTTACCATCATTAAGTTCAAAACTCAACATTGCAAAAATAAAATAAAGTTGCATACAATTTCAGTGAGGCTTATGAGGCTCATGCAACCCAATTGGAAGTTTATTTTTGGTTTGTTTGATTTTTGTTTTTTTGAGACAGGATCTTGTTGAGTCGCTCAAGCTGCCCTTGAAGCCACTATGTACCCCAGGCTGTTCTCGAACTCGTGGTGATCCTCTCGCCTCAGCCTGCCGAGTGCCGGATGGCAGCTGTGGGCCAGCCCACCCGGCTCGGAAGCTCATTTTGTAAGAGCTCAGCCCGGGACACACCGCGCGCGCACAGCTGAGAAGACACATCTCCCCTGTGGCGTGTGCCACCTCCGAGCACACACGCGATCCCTCTCACGCCTGCGTGCACACCCGCCGTCGGCAGCGTTCTCACGGTTTCCCAGGACGCCCCCAGGTGTCACAGCCACAAAGTGGCCAGAGTCGGGGCCTGCGTCCCCCGGGCACGCGAGCGCCCCAGCCCGCACACACCGTTCCCCACGCCACCCGCCCTGGGGCCTCGCAGGGTCCGGCTCCCCCGGTCCCGCGCCCTCCCTCCCGGCTCACCGGCCTGCGTCGCGGGCAGAAGCTGCAGGGAAAGCAGGAGCAGGCAGAGGCCGGCTGGCGGCTGGCGCGGGCCCCGGCGGACGCCCATCCCGGCGAGGCCGGCTTGCAGCGAGGGCGGCCGCACAGGGCGGTTGTGGGGCGCGGCGACTCCCGGGCTCGCGCGGTCGCTGGCGCGGCCGGCTGCAGCGAGGATCGGCAGAGACTGGCCGAGCCCCGCCGGCCGCGCCCTGCAGCAGCCCGGGCCGGGGGGGGGGGGGGGGGGGGGGGGGGGGGGGGGGGGGGGGGGGGGGGGGGGCGGACAGCTGGAGCGGGAAGTTGGGAGAGTTGCGCCGCGCGCTGATTGGCCGGCGGGGGCGGAGCTCGGCCCTTCTCACCCTACCGCGGCCTGAAGAGAAGGGCTCCCCCATCCCGCCCTGGAATGGGGTCCCAGGCTCACCCCAAACCCACTGCTCCTACCAGGCCCCTGGGAGGAGCTCCTAGCTTCATTGAAGCCTTGAGCCTCCTCCTTGCTTGGTGGCGACGCCGATCATCTTAACCCTTGGGAGGCCGAGGCAGGAGGGTCGCCTCGAGTTCAAGGGCAGCCTGGACTGCATGTGAGACCCTGTCTCAAAACATCAAAACCCAGGGCCGGAGGGTTAGCTCAGTGGTTCCGGCGCCTGCCTCGCAAGCGCAAGGACCTGAGTTCGATCCCCGGTTACCACATATAATGCTGGGCGTGGTGGCTCACGTCTGTAATCCCAGCACTCGGGAAGCAGAGACAGGAGGATTGCTGAGTTCGCGGCGGCTTGCCTGGGCACCATAGTGAGCACAGGGGGCCTGAACTACAAAGCGAGACCCTGTCTCCAAAAAAGCAAAAAAACAAAAAAACAAAAAAAAAACCATCAAAACCCAAAATATAATTAAACAAAACCAAAAAATGCCTGAAGCCTCATCCAGGGGCTGGAGTTAGGGGGAGGGGTAGCTGCTTTACAACCATGCTCTCCAAAATGGAGGTCCCAGCCTCACCTTCCATCCACCTGCTCTGCCATCTGTTCCTTAGATAGGGTCCTCACCCCCTGAAGACCTTACCCCAGACCCCAAATTGGGTTTCTAGCCTCAACCTAAGCCTTCATCTCTCTACCCAAACTGAGTGCCCTTGGGCCACTCCCAAACTTTGATCACAGATTCCAACAGTTTATTCTCTTGAGCATTTTTTATTTGTTTGCGTTCGATAGGGTCTCCCCATGTAGTTTACACTGGCCTTGAACTCACTATGTAGCCCAGGCAGGCCTCAGACCCACAGCGATCCTCCTGCCTCAGCCTCCCCAGTGCAGGAATTACAGGCATGTACCACCACAGCCAGGCTCTTTCCCCAAATTCTCATTCCTCAAACAAGGAGCCGGCCAGGATGCCTATCTCTTATCTCACTCACTCTGGGGTAGGCTGGCCCTAGGCCTGAATCTTCACCTTCCCATCAAACGGAGAACTGGATTCCCACTGCCCCTAGGGTGAAGCGGTGGCCCCCTCATTCCCCACAGGAGCCCCCAGCGCGGTGAGGCCCCGGGGTCAGGAACGGTTCCTGAGCCGCTGGACAAGCACAGACAGGCGGCGAGGGCGGAGACGCGGGCGCGTCCGGCCCTGGGCTGCCCGTGCGCGGGGGGAACGGGGACCGGCCGCGCCCTCCTCCCCGCCTCGCCGCCCAGAGTCCCAGCGTCCCCTGAGGGGGACATCTGGCCTGAGGACCACAGGGGTCCTGCGGGGGGGGAGGGTGGAGCAGCGCTGAGCGGCCCGGCCCCCTTTCCCGGGGACGGGGAGCCCCACTTCCCCAGCCTAGACGGACTCTCCGGAAGTCCTTGCGCCGCGCCAGCACGCTCCCTCCGGCTCCTGTCGGCTCACGGCGACCCTCCTGCCTCGGTCTCCGAGGGCCACCGCGCCTGTCTGAAAGCCGGAGCTTTTCTTCTGTCCCACAGTTTGGCGGTGCAGACAGGCCCGCAGGCCCAGCGATCCCCTGCGCGGCACCCCCGTCCACAAGGGGCTGAAGGGAGTGGGGTGCAAGGGCTTAGATCTCCTCTCCGGACCTGCTCAGCTCAGACCCCAGGGTCCCAGGTGGGGGACGAGCCCAGGAGGGAGGGAGGTGCCGGCGCCTTCCCGGCGGCGAGTCATGTGCCCCGGGCAGGATCAACATGGCCTCCTCGCCCCGGACGGTGCTGATCTCCGGCTGCTCCTCCGGACTCGGCCTGGAGCTCGCTGTGCAGCTGGCTCGGGACCCCCGGCAGCGCTACCAGGGTAAAGGCCGCGCGGGAGGCCGCAGGGGGGCCCAGCACCTCCCCGTGGGCTGGGAGGACCCGGGAGCCCTGGAGGAGGCGCTCTTTCTGCCTCTCCCGCTGGGAGTCACCTGTCTCTTCGCAGCTACCGGGTGCAGGCTCTGTGCTCTGCTCTGGGTTCCGCAGACCCAGCTGTGCAGAGAAGAAAGGCAGATCTCAGTGCTGGCGTGTAGCTCAAGGATCCCCTGGTCGCTCGCGTGTGGAAGGAGGCCCTAGGCTCTGCGGGAAACCGAAATCTATGAGTTGGCCATGACGGTCCACACCTGCGAGCCCAGCACTGGGGAGGCTGAGGCGAGAGGATCCCTGCCAGCTCAGGGCGGTTCTGAGCTGATTTTTAGAAGCACGTTCGGGTTTGATTCCAGCGTCCCGAAGGTGGAGTAACCACCCGCTGACTTGTACGCGGCCTTCGGGCCCGGATTACTGCTCCGAGATAAGCCTCTTACTCTGGCTCTGGCTCTGACCTTAGAGGTCAGCGGGGCCTCGAGGTGTCCTCAAGCCCTGGACAGCAGATCCCCACGAACCGCACCCGCCTCCGAGAACCCTGACCCACAGCCGCTCAGTGGAAACGGGCAAAGGGCTGTTACTCAACAGGAGGCCCCTGGGGCAAGAGCAGCGCCCCAGTTGGCAGGGCTACTTCTCCGGTTTTCTGCCCGCAGCTGAGTGTGAAAGTCTCGACCCTAGATCCGGATCTGTGCCCCTGTCTTTGGACAGATGGGTACATAAAACTACCGAAGTAGGCTGAGGTGGAAGGAGGGCCGTGAGTCAAGGCCTGCTGGCACTACCTAGGCAAGGCCATGCCTCAAAACAACAACAACAGGGCCGGAGGGTTAGCTCAGTGGTTCCGGCGCCTGCCTCGCAAGCGTAAGGACCTGAGTTCGATCCCCGGTTACCACATAGAATGCTGGGCGTGGTGGCTCACGCCTGTCATCCCAGCACTCGGGAGGCAGAGACAGGAGGATTGCTGAGTTCGCGGCGGCTTGCCTGGGCACCATAGTGAGCTCAGGGCCAGCCTG
>PVIC010021744.1:0-28311 GCA_004025085.1 Thryonomys swinderianus
CGTGAGCCACCACGTCCGGCATTGTGGTATGCGGTGTTGATTGTTGGTGGGCGTGTCTCCATGCCCAGCATTATATGTGGTTACCGGGGATCAAACTCAGGACCTTGCGCTTGCGAGGCAGGCGCCGGAACCACTGAGCTAATCCTCTGGCCCTGTACCAGTTTTTTATAAAGTGTCCTCATATTTGAAACATCACAGTTGGAGTCATATTTTTGGATGACCATTTCTTTTTTTTTTTTTTTTTGAGACAGGGTCTCGCTTTGTAGTTCGGGCTGGCTCTGAGCTCACTATGTAGCCCAGGCAAGCCTCGAACTCAGCAATCCTCCTGTCTCTGCCTCCCGAGTGCTGGGATTACAGGCATGAGCCACCACGCCAGGCTAGATGACCATTTCTTCCAATATATGCTCTTCGTGACATCCACAGTCAAATATGACCTGATATTCTGGGACCAGGTATATACACTGACTCCTCCCCATCTCTCAGACCAGGGAGAGTAGCCAGGAACTGGTGTTTTTCACAAAATTCTCTCTATGGTAGTCTCTTCTTTGAAATAAAAAAGAATAAGGTAAGGACTTCACAATAGTTTGTGGGTCCTCCTTATATCACATGGGAAGACACTAGAACATAATTTTTAAAATGAATATCATATCAGCATCTTTAAGATAGTTGCTCTTGCAATATGGCCCCCATACCAGCAGGATCAGATTCACATAAAAACTTATTAAAAATGCAAAGCCAGACTTACTGTATAAGAAACTCAGGGGTTGGAGGTCAGCATGTGTGCTTTAATTCACCCTCCACGTGAGTCTGATGAGTGCTGCAATTTGAGGACCTCTGTCATATAAAACTAAGACATTTAAACAAAACATAGTATACTATATAATCTAAATTTTGCATCAGTAGACAGATAAGCAATGAAGCATATGGATGCAAAGGACACACCAGAGTAGTAGTATGTCCTTGAAGGCTGTCTCAGCTGATATTACCTAGAAATGTAGTTCTATAGCAAGCATGAAAATTTTGCCACATGGTAAAGACCTAGATACAAACTGCTGGAAAATTGAAGCCATATGTTCATTACTGGTCCCAGAAAAATACTCGCCCAGTCTATAAACTGTTATTTGCTTGTTGACCGAGGCAGGTGGGATGTGGTGGGAGCTGAGTGGCTAATTCAGGTGTTTTTTCTTTGGAATATCTCAGTTCTCCCTGCTCACAGCTGCCTTATTGAAGCAACGATATTAACACTGTGAAAGTTCTGAAAGCTAATTCATCCAACTGGCTTTAATCACCCAGGGTGATAGGACACACTGAGAGACCATAAAGAGTGGGGCTCTGGTCAAATTTGAATGTTACTGCTTTTGACTGAGACTACTGCAAGACTCCCAGAGCAAATGGAACAGGCACGGTGTGATCTTTAAAACTGGCTGCAAAGATCAAAACATAAAAAAAGCTGAAGTGATTTTTCTGAGCATAAAAACTTATCCTTTCAGAAATAATTAATTTGATAAAATTACTCATTAGACCCATGTACCATTGTGTCACTAGAACTGTGGTGTCTAAAATAACTTTTTCTCTTTGAAGAAGCCAGTATAAATTCTAAAAGTTATATAGCTAATTAGGTCAGACAAAGACTAACTTGCCTTTCCAATACTTTTCTATAGAGAATTCTGGTTATAATTACCCTCTCCAAAGAAAAATTGGACATGGGTTCACATGAAAGTTTAAGAATAAAATAGAAGGTCATCCAGCTCAGGAGAACCCACAGTTTTAGGCTCATGGGACTATTGTCCCATGTTGTCTGGGTTAGACAGTGTCCTGTGGCTGGTTGAGAAGTTTAAATGTTGTTGGGATCTGTTCCTGACTACATACAAGTAACATCAAAAGAACCATCAGTTCGGGCCAGAGGGTTAGCTCAGTGGTTCCGGCGCCTGCCTTGTAGTGCAAGGTCCTGAGTTCAGATCCCCGGTAACCACATACAATGCTGGGCGTGGAGACTCACGCCCCCCAGCAATCAATACCACATACCACAGTGTTGGGTGTGGTGGCTCACGCCTGTAATCCCAGCACTCAGGAGGCAGAGACAGGAGGATTGCTGAGTTCCAGGCTTTCCTGGACTACATAGTGAGTTCAGAACCAGCCTGAACTACAAAGCGAGACCCTGTCTCAAAAAAAAAAAAAAAAAAAAAAGAACCATCAGTTGTTTTGAGTGCTACCTGCCAGTAGATCATTGGTATGACCTAACATACTACTTTTCATGTATGTTTTTGGCCATTTTCCTTTCCCTGAGTCCAGGGGCACAAAGATGAGAGGTTTGTATGGAGCTGGAAACAAAATGATAAGTTGTAATGTTCACCAAATTCTTTGTGTAGGTGGAAGAGTTTGGTCCCCTTATCGCCTTCTGATGGCATGAGTTAAGAGCTGGCTTGCTCTCAGTCTTGCAGGTATCTAGTATCTATTTCAAATTCTTAGATCTCTCCTTAACCCAACCTTGACTGGGTCTGCCTTCAACAAAGAAGAATACACACATGCTGGCCCTGTCCTCACCTTTCCAAGGTTCTTATCTGCAAACAACTATCTGAAGAGATGGTATATTAGCCCTGTTAAACATCAATTTTGGGGCCAATGAATCCTTCACCTGTATATTCTTTAATTCTAATAATTCTACAAATTAGTTACTGTGATTTGCTTGGAGTGATAAACTGCTTCCCAAATTTGCACTACTATTAAGTGGTCTAACAAGCATTTGAACTTAAGTCCTATGAGAGTTACAACTATGATCAGACTTACCGTCTTAACAGTCTAACTTGAATCAGACTTACAGTCTAACTTGTTCTCTGAGCCCTAGTTATGAAAGTGACTGGCCCTGATAAACTGCCCTCCAGTCACGGCTGACTGATAATGGGGAAATATTGCCGGTGGATACTCACCAGCGTCCTGTCCATTCAGTAGGTCCGGAATGCCTCATTCATCCTTGCATTGATTCTAGCTCTTGAATAGGAGTCAGTGATTGTTCAAGTGTGGCCTCTGGACCTGAGCATCAACGTCTCCATGAATAAGTTGGAAATGCAGAATCTCAGAGCTGCTAATTGAGAAAATCTAGGGACACGGCCTAAATGTTTGTGTTTTCACAATTTATCCATATTGGTTCTGGAACCTGCACAGTCACCTGAGACTATGGACCTACTGTATTCCTTGCTTTCACTGGAAACCAAAGCAGAAACTAATTAGTCCATTTTGTCCTTTGTTATTTTACGAAATTTCTGGTTTTCTTGTATTTCCAATTTTATTAGGTTGGCTTTGAAGCCCCATACTTGCTCTGTTGGTTTGCCATATTCACTTCTAGTTCATAAAGATACCATGGCCTCCCCAAGACTGGAATAGAGAACTTTTCTGCCTCAGGGGACATCTCCTGTTTTTCAGTCTGCCTCTTTGACCTGGTTGATTTGCTAAGATTTTTTTCCTTTATATTTGGGGTTTTGTTCAGCATCCTCCTCCCAGATTCCTCTAGGTGTGTTCAAATAGTCTCTAGGTTTTCTGGGATATAGTGACCTAAAAAAGAGAAACACCAATACATTGCATCTTCCTTCTATTTGCTCTAATTAATGAATGCCTACCAATACGATTCCCTTCAGAAAAGGAAATGGGATGTTATATTAGTTTCTTTTTCCCTCAAGGATATTTGGACAAGATAAGAAAAAGGTTGCCTCTGTGTATGTGAGGCTACTGCTTATTAACAGCAAGTCGTAGTGTAAGAGATGAACTTTGAAGATCATCAGAATTGAGTTTAAATATAATTTCCACATTATCAGTTTTGAGGCCTTCGGGAGAAATAATTTAAATTCTTGGAATTTTCATTTTTATCTTTAATAAGGAGAAAATAATACCACATAATGCTGTAGTGAAGTTACACAGCATAAGAGAGAAGTACCTTGCCCAATGGTTGGCATATGGCTGGTGTTAAATAAATAATGACTTATTATTGTAGAGATAGCATTAACTATTTCCTTTTGGAGTGGCAGGTATGGACACCACAAGACAAATGTTATGGCTGCTCAAGGATCAAAGTTATTTCTTGTTAAGAAATGTAAATATGATTTTTGTATTAAAGCAAACGAAGTCTCTTTGATTTCTCCTGTTTGGGAATCCTTCAGATAAAGTATGATTTTGAAGAAAACTCAGACTTCTCTACATTTTCCTTGTACTTCATGCGGTCCTCTATCCTGACTCCTTTTTGTCATTTCTGTTCTCTCAGGCGTACTTCAGAGGAATGATGTGGGAAGCACTAGAAGGCAGGGCTGTTGCCAGTGATAAATGTGGGCAGCCAGAAGGCAGGTTATGGCTTGACTAAAAGTCATTTTCTAACAGTCACAGAAAGAGACTACACTGTAACCAGAGGCTCGTCAGAGACGTCATCAACGGTGTGTAGGGGGAAAATCAGACTTGGTCACTCGTCACGTCCCTCCTCACCCAAGAGCCTGTCGGAAGTATTCCATTCCACTTGGCTCCCACCTCTCACAGGTCTGGAGATCAGAGCTGGCTGTATGTTGAAGGGACTGAGTGAAAGAGTTAAAGAACGAACGCACTTGGGTTTCACACTCTTTGGCCCACTCTCTCCTTCCACTGTGCCATTAACTGCCGTTACCCATCACTTTAATCCAGTGTGACTTTCAGTAGCACTCTCATGTTTGTTAGGATTGTGTTGAGCTCTAAATAAGAGAAGTCCAACCTTAGCTCACAAAACAAAAATTTGTGCTTCTGTCCATTTGCGTTATGGAGGGGAAACTGGTTATGACATTGTTCAGCCTCCAAAACCACAATCCAGCATTGCAGGTAAGAAGGAGAACAGGAAATACCACTAGACACCTGCTCCTGTTTGTTGCTTCTCAACAAACCATCCCCAAACTGGGCATAGCACAACCACTGCTCTCGGAACTAACATCCACTGAGAGGCAGCGTGGGTTGACTCTGCCTTCGATGGGTTTAGGTCAGTGGAGTGGGTCAGCCTCTGCTAATGGGGCCCCCCGGCTTTGTGCCTCTCTTGACCCCTCAGACAAGCCCCCACAGGCCCAGCAGCACTCCCAGCCCAGGACAGGGGCAGTGCAGTGTCACTTTCCCTCCTTCCCGTGCCTGACGGAAGCTCTGACAGTCACAGGGCAGAGAGATGTGCGTCCAGGAAGGGCCGCAGTATGGGGACCACCAATCCATGGCAGACTCATAGCCAGAATCTAAATTGGACGTGGTCTTTTTTCCTCCCATGCTCACTCCTTTTCTTTCTTCCTTTTCTCCTTCCTCACTCCCTTTTTTCTTTCTTCCTTTTCTTTCCTTTCTTCTTTCCTTCCTTTCTTCTTTCTCTCCCCTTACCATTTCTTCTCTTCTCCCTCCTCCTCCACACCCCTCTCTTTTGTTCCCTTCCTGCTGTGCCCCTTCCTTTTCTTTCTCCTCTATTTATCCTTTTTTTTTCCCTCTTGTAAATTTTATCGGACCCTGAAATAAAGACAGACAAGAGACTAAGGGCTGGCAAAAGGTGTTGGGACAAAACACCGCAGTGTCTACCATAATACTTAACTCTTGCTTTGGACTTTCCTAAGCAAATGCTTAGAATATTACACAAAGCTCTTGCTTATCAGAACTCTCAGCCCTGACTCACCCGAGTGGGGATGTCCCTAGAAGTACTCAGCAACAGCTCTGGCCCAGGCGGCTCTTTGACCCAAGCAGCTCTCAGAATGGTATTTGGGTTCCCGTGGAGAGATTACAGGAGTTTGAGTCATACAGAGAATACACTTCTTTTCTCTCCCTGTTCCTTCCTGTGTTGAAATGTCAGTCAACACAAACTCCAGCAAAGTCCTTTGAGCACAGAATGGCTTCTTTGTTTCCCTAGACTTTTCATAGCTTTCCTCAGAAACACGCTGGATGATAAAGTATGGAAGGAGATCTTCAAGCACCTGTGTAAAATAATTCTCCCTAAGGGTTTTTACTTGAAAGCCAAATGATTTGTAAATGGCATGTAGGTAAATAGCAGTCTAGATGAAGAAATGTGCTGGCCATATTGGCATTTCAGTGGCTATATATATCCTGAGGATAAAGAGGGTTATTATTCACAAAAGAAGAAACAATAAGCTCACAATCTGAAGCTATAAAATAATAATCTGCAGTTATAAAATAATAGCTTTTATTAAACACTATATGCCTGGTAGTATATTAAGATTTTTTAAGCATTGTTGTGGTGAACCTAGGGGCATAGTAAACATGTGCTGTGCCATGCAGCTATCCTCAGTGCTAGGGATCTTTCTATAGCCTCATTTAATCTTCAAACAACTTAATAAAGTAGAAAACACCCCCAGTTTACATCTGAAGAAACTGAGGCACAGATGAGTAATGTATCATCACTTGGAGAATTAGGAATCTATTTCACTCTCTCTGGTTTAAAACCCCACTTCTCACCATTAAAACCATACTCCATTTACTTACCAAAGTGCAGAAGTAATTAGAAAAATAGAAAATAATTAATGCTTCATGAGGATCAGTTGACAGTCCTGACAGAGTCTATATCCCTGTGTGAGAGCCAAAACAAATAAATTTACACTTCCATGCTCTAACAACCATGATATTATTTAATGAAGTAGAATATATTACTTAAACCAGATGATTTGATGATTTTCAAAGGGGTAAACAAGATCTTTGGTAATGCAGTTGTTCACTAATCCTGTCATTTGTGTACATTTACATTTATGGAGGGTTTTTTGTGGGTTTTGCTGTACTTGCTTATTTTTTGGTTTGTGTATGTATAGATGTTTGTGCGTGCGTGTGTGTGTGTGTGTTACAGCGCTTGGGTATTATCCAGGAGACGCATACCGCTCACACTGTGTTCCTTAGGAGACCTCCTCAATTATATGCTTGTCCTAATCGATTTGAATTGCCACAGTAAAATCCCATGGACTGGATCCCTTAACAAACTTTATTTTTCAAACAGTTGTGGAAGCTAGAAATTCAAAGTCAAGGTGCCAGCACATGCAGTGCCTGGTGAGGGTCTGCTTCCTCGTTTACAGTTGGTCTTTCCTTGTGTCCTCTGGGGTAGAAAGAAGGGGAAGGACAATGTCAACTCTCTCCTGTCTGTACAAAAGCACTAATCGCATTTATGGGAAGTTTACCCCTGTAACATATTTCCCTCAAAGATAAAGCATCTTGCAGGTAAATAAATTTAGAAAATATAATATTTCTTTAATATTTAAAATGTGTGTATGTTTACTGCAAGTCTTCATCAGAGCCTTCGCTCTACTCTGTATGGTGGATTTCTAGGGCAGTAGCCTAGTTTTCATTGTTGGGCACACTTCCTTGTTGGTACGATAGACTGGACTATTTAATTGCTGGCTGATTTGATGTCATTATCGGTCAAATTCCTAAGTATCAATAGAACAGTATGAATTGTCATTCCACTTATGAATATAAACATGTCTAGTGCATTTTAAAAGTTATTTTTCTTCCATCCTAAATTTATTTCCATTTTGAATGAAAATTACTTGGATGTTAAAGATTGATGACTCCTTGTGTTTATTTAGCTAAAAATAAATGAAAATCTAATTTATGTTTTGGCTTTCAGGCACCAAGGAACATTGATTATATTTTTTACATAGATTATGTCTAAAAATATGATGTATCCTCACTTGGATATGACTTTAGATTTCTGCTGCCAAAAATTTGAGAAAGACATAATAAAATTAATTTGGGGAGGAAATATAATTTTGGAGTATTTTCTATGTGTAAGTCACTTTTATGTCTGACTTCTCTCTTTTCGCTATCCTTTAAGGCAGGTGCATACAGCCTCACTTTACAGATGCAATACCTATGAGCCACTCAATTCAAAAATATTCATTCAGTACCAAAGTGAAAGAATCTGAATTTGAACCTCAAGTAATCTGACTCTAAAACTTATCTTTATTCATTCTGAATAAACAAACCAAAATAAGATTTAAGTGCCCGGGCTGGGGATTTAGCTCAAGTGGTACCACGCCAGCCTTGGACAAACAAGGACCCGAGTTTGATCCCCAGTACCGGAAAAAAAAAAAAAAAAAGATTTAAAATAAAATGTTAGAGAAATCTGTCATTTCAAAACAGATATTATTGGTAAACTAATAAGAATAAACACGAGCAACATTTCTATTACTTTCATATTGATACAAGGGAGCAAGCCTAACTTGCTAGATATCTGAAACGCTGGTTTGTGTTCTCTAAAACTGAAGAATGAATTCCGAGAACAACAGAGGTTAAGGCAAGGAAAACTCCATTGAGAAAGAAAGCTTCTGCTTAAGAGGGACAGAAGGGAGACCTGAAAGTGGGTGAACCCCACTCACCTCATTTCCAAGAGGGTTTTTGTAGAACAGAGCCATGAGGTGAGGCAGTTTTAAGGCGGGACAAAATTACCCCAGTAACATTGCAAGTGCAGTCACTTAGGTAATATTGGTACAATGAGAAATCACAAAATGCACAAAATCTTTATCAACCATTGAGATTACAAGTAGAGTCACTTAGGTAATACCAATGAGATGGGGATCCAGTGGGAAAGCAAGTCCTGTAACAAGCATGCAAGGATTTTCAGAAAGGGGTCTTTCCAGGAGGGTAGGTTAAGATCTTGGCCTCCAGGGGAGATTAAAGCCTACTTAGAATATCAGTCACTGCTATCTATCTTATATGGGTGAGGTAGTTATCTCCTTTGTAATGTTGACCTTCAGTGTAGGTTCCATTGGCTGTCCACCATGTGGGCTTTTGGAGAGCCAGCCCTGTCTAACTGCCCACAAGATGGGTAACTAGCTTACCTACCTACAATAATATGACAAAAAAATAAAATAAAATAAAAGAAGATCAAACCATTTCTGCTAAACCACAAATGGTGATGAAAAAATTACTCACCAGATTTTCAAGTTAAATAATAATCCTTCTGGATTGATTGGGATATTTTTAGAATGATTAAACTATTAATGAACAAAATAGGTAATAAAATTATTAACAAATTACCACAAACAGATGTTTTATCCTAAAAATATAAGTATATTGAATAAGTAAATGGACATATTACCAGTGATTTGTGTTTCAGAATTTTGTCTCAAGGTCATGTATGACAAATGTGCTTGCTCACAGTGCCCTCTTTGGTACCATTTGATAACCAGCTACCCAGTTGGTGTAGTCTAGTGGGAATCTAGACTCGCTCTTGGAGCTTGGCAGTCACAGCTGAGACTCACTGGGACAAATTTGACCTCTTGTGGACAAGAGGGAATTTTATTTTGAAATATGACCTTCACTTCTATTAATATTTAGCTCAGATGCAGTGGGCCAAGGTTCTCTGAGTTCCTTGTTCTTTTCCTGAAAATGCAGCTCTGCTTTAACATGTACACACATGCAAGCGTGCGCACACACACACACATACACACACCTGCACACACTATCCATAGTGAAGACTGTGTGGATTATCCTCTAACTAAAATCACTGCTGGTGTTTTGGTCAGTGTAAAAATAAAAACTTCTGGAATTTGAGCAGGAGTCCAGGAGTTTGTGAAGCAAATTGCACAGCAGATCAGTCAGATGTATATTTCCACACAAATAAATTGTCTCCTTTATTATAAAGAAAGAACTTAGGAATATGCTTTGTCTATTTAAAGGAAAAGTAACAAGATTACCCCCCCCCCCCCAGGAATTGCTTGAAGGGAGAGAAGACAAGGAGAAGCACGCATCTGTGCATCTTGTGAACAGGATATATTGGCCACACTGTGGGCCAGACATGCTTCTTCCTAACCCAGGAACTTCACAGCTGGCAAACACCTTCCAAACTTCAGAACAAAACAGGCTGCATCAAAGGCACCACCAAAAATGTGAAATGAAAGTAATGGTTCTGTGTGCTCTGGTTTTTGGTTTTGTTTGTTTTGTAAGTGGTAACAGTAAAGTTATTTTAAATAGTGGCTCTCTTGGTGTATGGGGAACCTGGAGGTGCTTCACTGTGATCTCTCCTTGGCTGGAATTCCGTTCTCCCACCTTTTCACAAAGGAAGATTTTTATCATGGAGATGATCTATCAGTGTCATCCTACTAATTCCATTTGGTTGTAATGAAAGCTTTCTCTGTCCACATTTCCTCCTGTTACTGGATTTTGAGGTGCTGGGGACTCCTAGAGATTCTTTCTAGGTTCTTCCTGTCCTGAACAAAGAATTGAATAAAACAAGCACAAAAGGAAGCAAGGCCTTGCATTTATAAAATGTGGGACAAGAAGCATGCTCTGCAGAGCAGGTATGGGCCAATGAAAAGTAAGAGTTCACTGTGCACGGTAAGAGCAAGACAGTGAGAGATCTCCCGGTCACTGTCAGTTTAACAGTCGGCTCTTTCATGCCTCCCACTCCTCAGGTTGACTTCAGATCCAGGCCATCCTATCAAAATCCTGCTGGATTACACATGAAATAAGTGAAGATAGCACTTTCTGATTGGTTCCAGAGTCAGGGCTTTGGGATCTGTTTTTCCTTACATGTCCTGGATCTCTGTGACATCATGCCCACTTGCCCAGGCTGCTGGCCATGCCCTGATACCCAGCCTCACTCCCACTCACTTTCTCAACTATCCCTGTTTTCTCTTCTCTTGGTCCCCTTTTTCAGCCCCTCCCTCTCCAACATCACCTAACTAGAATTGTGGTGCCATTATGTAATGGCTGTGTGATGCTGGCAAATCTCTTAACAACTTGGGGCCTGTTTTCTCATCTATCAAGGAAAATGACTGCTTTGTTTATAAACTTTGGTTTAAAAACTGTAAAGAGGGGCTGGAGGGTTAGCTCAGTGGTTCCGGCACCTGCCTCGCAAGCGCAAGGTCCTGAGTTTGATCCCCGGTAACCACATATAATGCTGGGTGTGGAGATATGCCCACCAACAATCAACACCGCAGTGCCAGTATACCAGGTGTCTCACGCCTGTCATCCCAGCACTCGGGAGGCAGAGACAGGAGGATTGCTGAGTTCGCGGTGGCTTGCCTGGGCACCATAGTGAGCTCAGGCTCAGCCTGAACTGCAAAGTGAGACCCTGTCTCAAAAAAAAAAATTGTAAAGAGCTATCTAAATATTTTTTGTTTTTATTAAAATTGTGCTACCCCTGCCTTCCCAGTGCTGGCATAGATATGTCCTGATTGGGCAGTCTGTCATTTTGCTTGCTGCAAGGACTGATGGGGAAGCAGGCACCTTGCCCTGATACCAGCCATCTTCTGCCACTTTGGTTTGTAATGGATTTGTTCATTTCACTTTGTTTACTTGCATCTTTGTGGTCCATGGAGATCTTCTCACGTATTGCATCTTTCTCTGTCCAGCAGTTAGGACTAATTGGGGTGCTGTTTTTCCATTTCTTTGCTCACCTAGCTTTCTTCTTCTCTATTAGAAATGCTAAGGGATGGGATTACATCACAAGGTTTAACTAGGTCAGGGAGCCTGAGAGACAGGGACTAAGAAAAGAGAAATATTAAGATAATTTTCAGGGTATTAAAACAGTTAAAGTAGATTTTCCAGTGCTATCATTAATTTGTTTAAAAGGTATGGTTAAATCTGTAGTAGTAGAAAACCTTAGGTGAACCATTAGGGAGTAGAGGTAAGAGTGGAAAATTTTCTGTATGATTCTTGAAACCTCTACACAAAGACATCTTGATATTATTTGGATATTGCTAAGAAATATTCTAAATCTCTTCCTAAACCATCTCCTAAAAGGTAATCTGTAAATTGAAATAAATAAATGCATTCAATTGGTAATAGGTATAGAGTAATGGAAATGATAGTGGATTAGCATTAAGAGATTTCTTCCACATAGCCTCTCCATGTTAGCCCTGAACCCTAGAAAGTCCTACAGTGCTCTTTAGATTAGAATGTACCTTTATGTTATGTTCACAGCTTGAACCCAGATACGACACTATGTGGACATAGGAAAAGCACAGTCAGTTCAGCTGGACACAAACTCTGTCCTCACCCAGACTGACTATACCACTATCCATTATGTCCGTCTCTGTGCTTTTGATCCGTTCTCATCCATGTAACATAGTTAATAAGGAGTTTCCACTCCTTGCTTAGGATGAAGAAAAACATAAAAAAACTTTACAAAGGCCAGCGTCACACAGAGACTTGTAGTGTTTTATGAACATGGGAGAAAATTTTTGATTGCTGGCAATAGAAACTAACTCTGTAAGCTGAACAGAAAAGAGAACATTGGAGCAATATTGCATAAGTCAGAGACTCCCTAGCAAGACTTAGGAACCTTAAAAAAATTTTTTACCATATGATCCATCTATCCCACTCCTATGTATTTATCTGGAGGAAACAGAGTTGGCATACCATAAAACTATCTAATGCTCATGTTTATTGCAGCCCTAGCAGAAATATTCACAGTAGCTAAAATATAGAATTAGCCTAGGTGCCATCAACAGAAGAATGGATGAAGAAAATGTAGTGTATACACATAGTGGAGCGTTGTTCATCTGGGAAGAATGGACTCCAGTTATTTGTAGCAAAATGAATGTGCCTGGAAAACACTAGACTAAATGAAATGAATATGACAAAGACAAGTATTACATGTTCTTCTGTGGAGACAAAAAAGAAATACTGACTTAAGGGTAGTAATTAATAGAGATTGGGAAGAATGTAGGGGAGGGGCTGGACAAAAAGAGGCTGGGCTGGATCAGTGGACACTACATGCATGAAAGGTATCACACAGAGCTTCACTGATTTGTACAATTAGTACATGTTAATAAAAATATGAAGGAGTCAGGCTGGAGATTTAGCTCAGTGGTTCTGGCGCCTGCCTCGCAAATGCAAGGTCCTGAGTTCGATCCCTGGTAACCACATACAATGTGGAGACTCACACCCACCAGCAATCAATACCACATACCACAGCGCCGGGCATGGTGGCTCACGCCTGTAATCCCAGCACTCAGGGGGCAGAGGCAGGAGGACTGCTGAGTTCGAGGCTTGCCTGGGCTACGTAGTGAGCTCAGAGCTAGCCTCAACTACAAAGCAGACCCTGTCTCAAAAAAAAAAAAAAATATGAAGGAGTCGATGGAAGGTAGAGGGCCAAAACTGTGACTGCTGCAAAAAGCACGCAGTTGGGCATTTCTGTTGTCACAACTCTACCACCAGTGGCCCTGACAACTAACCCTTGAAAGGAGATGGTATTGCTACCACCCAAATGAATTATAAGTGGTCATTTGCTTTACAGTGTTATTTGCTCTAGATTCAATCCTGAGAGGGGACCAGTCATTAGCTAACATTAGATTATCTACCTGCATTCTGGTTGCCAGGATCCCCAGAGGGAGGATATTTCTCTCCTTGGCTTCTGTAGTAGGAGGCAAAATTCTATCTCCAGTCTCTCCTAAGAGTTCTCCTCATATAGGGAGAGTATTGAAAGAACCATTTCAGAACTGTAACTGTTAAATGAGCTACTCAAAGGCTTCAGATTATGCTGACAATGCTAAATCCCATGCCTCCTCATTTCAAGTTTCCTGGACCTTTCCACCATTATATGTGTCCTCATGTAAATGTTTTCAGCCTTTTAATAAAGTTTTGATCTTTCTCATCTACCAATATATTGTGGAGTTCCTTTGACTCTCATATTTCTAGAATTTTGAGATGAAGTATTTCCATGCAACATTTTCCTGGTGATAAAGCACTATGTTAAGAACATTGGTTTCACAATGGAATTTGAGAGAGCCTTAAATTTAAAATGAAGATTACTATCAAAAGTATCCTGTGGATTCAGCAGAGAGGAATGGTTGGAAAAGATAATTTGTTGAACAAAAACCGAGAAGGGATACCACTGTGGGGAATTTCTGGGGCCCCAGCAAGGTCTTCTATTAAAGTTCACTGCATAAACTGTAGATAAGGTTATGCAGTTCAGGGATATACAGCCCAGAACGTGAATCTAGAAATGAGGTCACTTCAGCACTGCTTAGGTCTTGGACTGCAAGTCATCACTCTCTTGCTTTTATCTGGCGCTAAGATACACCAGGACCATGAAGTAAAAAGCGTGGAAATTTTGGGAACCTTTTTCTGGCTGATATCCTTATTAAAAAGCAATGAGAAGAATGTGTTTTTCTAAAGGCATGTGTCTTCTTCCAGCTATTGCATGATTCAAAAGAAAGGAGTTAGAGGTTTTAACAAGAGAACAAATAAGTATCGTGGCCTGAATTCCCTGCAAAAATGTAGCTTGAAGCAAATTCTTGCATGTTGCGTACATAGAGTACAATTCCAGAAAAGCCAGATTGCGGGGAAAAAACAGGAATGTGTCAGGCAGGAGAACAAGTTTGTGAAACAATAGTGCAGCTTTTATTATTAAAAACGCTATTGGATTGAGGTATGGCCCAGTGGCAGAGCTCAGGCTTAGCATACTCGAGGCCCTGGATTCAATCGCCATCACTAAAAATGTTTTTCTTTTTCCTTAAAAGTTAAAAAAAAGAAATGAAAACTACAACTGATTGTTTGGTTTCTCAAGATGTCTTCCAAAAGGCCTCATGAAATTGCTATATGTTTTGGCAATCTATCTGGGAGTGGAGGGATGAGGAACGTTTTTATGCCAGCACTCCCGCCTTTGAACATCAATTCTCTTGCACTTCAGGATTTACTTCCTAGTTGCTTCAGCAGCTACATGGGAAGCCTGATTTCGGGATATAAGGCACCATCCAGGACACTCACTGCAACAGCAGATGAACAGCTTGTGGTGAAAGCAAGCTGGTGCCTGCCCATCAAAGCCTCATCAGCCCAGCCAGTACTGACACTGCGTGTGTCCACGGGCCCTCATGGGGTCCCAGCCTCCCCAGGCACAGGAAGCCTAGGTGGTCAGATCCAAGCTACCTGTGCCCACACCACCATCCCAGCCCAGCTCCACATGGTACTTAGAAAAACAGAATTCCCCCACCCCAGACAATGGCAAAGAATGCATCAAGAATAGTCTAGACATTTTCCTCAACTGCCTCAGGCAGGAAACTAGTACCTATTAAGGAAAGGACATCATTGAGGATGGAAACCTGTCTCTTCCAAACAACTGTGCCAGAAAGTATAGCAATAGAAAGAAATCAAAGATTTTTTTGCTAGTAAAATGAAATATTGGAACAACATTAAAGCATAGGTCTTATCCAATGACATGTCACAGAGCCTGGTACAGCACCTGTCATTAACAGGGTAACAGTTTAAGTGGGGATATTTCTTAGGTGTGAAGTCTGATTCTATACGTCTAGAGAAGAAACATGGGAACAGAGAAGTGTGAAGAGAAAATGTATCCTAAAATGCATTATAAAAAGCAATTCTTGGACAGTGGTGCTCCGTGGTCACTCAATAGCGGCAAAGCCAGCAATATAATAAAACCGCAAACCAGGGGATTTCTGAAAACACAAAAACACAAGAGATCAGCTCACCATCCAGCCAAAGAAACTTAGTGATAATTATGCTTCTGGTACTTGAGCAGAAGAATCTGAAAAAGAATATAAAAATCACTTTAAAATTATGGAAGACATAAAGAAAATGATTTTACAGAAAGACTCAAAATCCTATGCCAAAAACGGTAACTATGAAAAAGTATCAAACATCTAATTCCAAAAAGAGTAGTAACAAATTAAAAACCCTGTGAACAGAGTAAATAATGGGTAAAACTTCCCTGGAGAGAATTAACAGGCTGGAAAATAAATGTAAAGAAATTATGCTATAAAGAGTATAAATAGAAAAGAATGGATGTGACTAGGTAGCTTAGAGTGTGTAGATTTTGCACTTACCTAAAAAGACTGAAAAATCAAAGGATATAGGCATAATATGGGAGAAAAATAGTATTTGCATAAATATTGTTAAAGTACTTTTAAATTTTAACTTGTTAAAGTGCAACATTGATGAATGACCTGAATGTATAGATTTGAGAAACACAATTGCTTTCAAAGGAATAAAATAATGACAAGCCTAAATCCTATGAGATATATTAAAAGAGATAGTAATTAGTAATGAAGTCCTTACCCAAGAACAAATTTAAACCTATATAGCTGACTTTTCAGTGAGCATAATACCACCAGATGGTTCTTTGATGAGCCAAAATAAAAAAATTCATCAACCTAGAATTCAGCAACTAGCTAAACTATCATTCAGGTGGCAGAACAAAACTGATACATTTTCCCAAAATATAAAGAAATTTGCCTCTATTAATACAAAAAGCTGTAACAGCAAGAAAGCAAGTTATGATAATATGTGCATTATTGTTACTGTAAAATTATATACCCAGCACCAAAGTAGGGACTATTCACACCTTTTAAAGTACAAAGCAATAGTAAGAAAAAGACCAATACATTTAAAATAGAGGCTATTGTTGGGTGGGATGAAAGGCAAACAGGACAGACAGTAGGATTTCATCTGAAGCTATAATGTCTTTTTTAAAAAAATAAATAAAAATCTGAGAATGGCAAAATATTAACATGTTAAATCTAAATGGGATACATCTGTGCTTTTACTTCTGTTTTTTTTGTATGTGCTTGAAATATTTAAAAAAAATCTATGTCAAATAGAAAAGAAAGGAAAGAAAGGAAACAGGCAGAAAGTGGCTTGGCACTGGGAGACTTGAACCCTGGAAGGTGACTAGAAACAAGCCTTAAGGTCCTTATCCTTGTAGCCAGAGTATATTCCATGATGACAAAGAAGAAGTGCCCAAGAGGACTGGATTTCTGACCCAGATCGTGTCCCCACCTCTACAACCAAGTGACAACGTAAGCACAAGCTTAGACATCCCCCCCGACCCTGGGTTTTCTCATGTTATAATTAATGGCATTAGAGGGAGTTAATCTATAAGATTTTCTCAATTTCCAACATTCTTCTACTCTTTTGCTTTGATTTTTTTCAGATGGCCACATGTTCACACAAAAATTCCTTTTCACTAATGTATTGATAATGATTCTTTTGGCTTCAAATGACAGAGAATTCAGCCCAAACTGGCTTAAAGTTAAAATGATTGGTTTATACAAATTAAAAACTTCAAGGCTAGGTATATCTTTAAGCACATTTTTGGTTCCCAAAAGTGCTATCAAGAGCCCAGGTCTTTTTTTTTTAATATATTTGATACTGTGTCTTCAATTATACTGGCTTTTCTTAGCCATCCTGTGATGAACCAGATGGTAGTGGTAGCCAGATGGTGATGACAGTCCAGCCCTTAAATTCTCTAGAATTTTCTACAGTGCAAGTAAGAACATCTCTTTCTCCAGTGTCCCAGTGAAACACTCATTGCGTCTTATTAGCTTTGATAAAGTCCTTAGCCCAGTATGGAGCCACTCATAGCAGGTAAGTGCTAGCACCAATCATCTTGAGTTTTGACATCCTCTCATTCTGGAATTGAGCACGTGTTAGCTTTCCTGTTACTACAGTAAAAACCTGAGGTAATTAACTTACATGTGAAAAAGGTTTATTTTGGCTCACAGTTTTGATGTTTTCTGTCCAAGACCAGTTGGCCTCATTGTTTTGGGCCTATAGAGAGGCAGCAGCATATCATGGCGGTGAAAGTGTGGTTGAGCAAAACCACAACCAGAGAGAAAAGAGGAAATCTGGGTAGGATAGTCCTGCAGTCTCCTTTATGAGTATATCTCCAATGACCTACAGATCTCCCTTAAGACCTTCTTTTCAATAGTAGCACCCTAAGAACAAAACTTTAAACACATGGACCTTTGAGGGACATTCCACATCTAAACCAGAGCAGAGTGCAAATTTACCTCAGCTATGTAAGTTGAGAGTGCGTGAGGGTGCTTTTCCGAGAGAAACCAGGATGTGATTGCCGGAAGGGGTTGGGATGGGTATTGAATGGCTAATGTTTGCCATCCTCACATCATTTTCTGAATGACCCCCCAATTAGGACAGTCTAAGGAGTTTAGTGTTATTTTGTATAGAATGATAAAAAGGTAAGGGAGAACGAGTCAAATACATATTAGCCTCAGTCCTAGCATTCATTTACCAAGCCAAGATGTGCTTAGCTTGAAAGATGGAATTTTGAGGTTAAGGAAATACAGTTCTAATTGAAATGACTGGTAATGTTCATGGAAATTCTGGGCTATATTTTTTGTTTCCTAACACTTGAACTACAAAGTAAGTTCACTAAATGGGTTATGTGGAGTTGTGGAGGGGAGGGCATGACATCCCACCCTGAGGTAACCAGGCACAGCTTAGTCCAACAGGGAGCGGCACTGTGTAAATGTAACTTTGCCTCTAGCACCTCTCTCAGAAATAGAAAGAACATGAGATTCTGTAAATCATTTATCTTCAGAGCACTGCAGGAAAAAAATTGTATTTAATGTTGAAACACTCTCAAAGTATAATAAATCTAAATCATTGTAATAAATTTAAAATAAAAATAGACGTTTACATAAGAGGTGAGAAGTAACTTTTTTTCACTGGATGTAATTTCCACATGGGGATGGGGAGGATACCCTGTGGAGAAGCTGGGAAGGTTTAGGGAAGTAATTTATGTCTACTCCCATCCTTATCTGTTGACCCAGCTGTGTCAAATCTCTGCCACTTTTGACTTCTCATCTGTGCCATCTTCCTTTCCCACATGCTTTCCATCCAGGAAATAACACCAAAAATCACTTATCAATCTTGTATCAACCTTTCCAAAGGCTGCAAAGATGTTACCAGAAACATCCTAACGAGATGTATTGCACATTAGGAATGTGCTCAGGAGTCCTGAGGACAGTGCAAAAGTTTTCTGAAGTTCCTCTCTGGCTGTTCTTCAGTCAGAGGCACACGGTGGGGCTCCTCTCTCATGTCCCTGCCTCTTCCCTTTCCCACTTCCTTATTCTGTGGCTCAAGCTTTGTTCTGCTGATTCCATCTCAAATTTTGTTTGGGATGGCATCAGCCACCATGACAAGATCACCACTAGCCCTTGCTTTTTAGGACAAAACATCATCATTTAATGAACTCATCTTTAGTCTAAAACATATTCTGTACAGTTTGTCATCGGTCACATTCATAGCAAAACTTATGTGAATTATCAGGCTGACTGTCTTTTCACTAGAGGTTAATGGTATATGACAGCCAGTTGGAGGTGAAAATGTCAGGAAGCACCAATCTACTACATAAATAAAGAAAAACAGGAGCTCTTCAAAGCATGGGTGTCTTTACTGTGTTATAGGGTGTGCACAAGGGGACAGTACAGAAATACAGACCTGAATTGTGACCACCCATGACCCCAGCTGTCACTGCTCTAACAATCTAGTTTGAGTGTCATCAGTGAGAACAGAGTAGCATTGAGAGAATACATTGCTCACCAGACAAATACTCTGCTTGGAAATGAGGCTTGTATCTGGCATTAACAATAGCTGACAACTATCAAACACTGTCCATTTCCATAGCCAATAATAGGCTGTGCTCTTCATCCCGAACCATTGCACAAGGTGTGCTCATTTCCTACTTCCACAGCTCCAAGCACTGTGATCTCCCAGTAGCACACAAGAAAATGGAACCCCAGAGAGGGAGAATCACTTTCTTAAAGGCATATGATTAATACATGATACAGCCAACCTTGACTCCAAAGACTGTGATTTTAAGTACTATTCCAAACAACTGCTTGGTAAAAGAACTTGTGCAGAGATGGGAAGAAAGCATGTGTTCAGTCATTTAAAACAGTGAAGGTAGAGTTAATTGAGTGTGAGAAAATGTAAAACCAAGGGAAACACAAACGTGTTCTATGTGTTCTCAAACAGTACACTCAAGTCTGGTCACACTGGATTTAAGGTAAGAGCCGTCCTTGCTTAACAGAGGGAGGCTAAGTGTGGGAAGTGGGTAGTGACAGCAAAATTGTCTCCTTAAGAAAGGGATATGTTCTACACACCTGTGGCTTTCTATGTCTAGCAGAATGCCCGGCATGTGGGTGTGTTTGTATTAGCTATCTATTGCTGCATAACAAATTAGCCCACGTTTTGATGGCTTAAAATAATAGACAATTATTATCTTATAACTTCTCCAGGTGAAGAATCTGGGCATGTGTCTTCAATGTGCCTCTGGCTCAGGGGTTCCTACAAGATGGCAGCCACAGTGTTTCCTTTTTCTCTCAGTATTTATTAGCAGGATTTACATCCCTGTAAGCCATTGGACTGAGACTTTCCACTTCTCCCGGACTGTTGTCTAGATACAGTACTTCTTCCCTCAGTTCCTTGTCACATGCACCTCTCCAGCATGGCAGCTTGGGTCTGTCAGGTGCCCAAGGGAGGGAGAATACCCAGCAGGTGGAAGTCACAGCCTTTTTATAACAGCGCCTGTGAAGTGACACCCCATAATGAGGTGCAGCCGATGTTTAACATGGTATCCCACAGCATTCAGAGCCTAGCTGTCTAATTGAACTTGGCCTGCAAAAACACAACTATTCCTCATGGGAGTGAGGGGAGGGAGCATGATAAATTTGTTATCTGCATTTAGCCTTTATGTTGAAAAGATCATTAAGCCATTCCCCTCAAGAAGCTACCTACAATAAAGTATTTAACAGGAAAGGATGGGAAGATGACTAATATTTGCTGCCCGGCCTTTTTGTGGCAAACACGAGAGGCTGTCCCAGGGAAAGTTTCCTTACTTCCCACATGAGGAAAATGAAGGTCACAGATTCAAATAATTGTTTAATGCCACGCAAGTAGGAACGATAGAGTTAAAATTATCCAAGTCAGGATTTCTAGACCCTAAAGCCTTACTCTTACCATTTATCTTAGTTGTTAGTGCTCACCATTTTTCTAGTTCTTCCTACTCTGGACCTAGGGAGGGCTGCACTTTCTGGTCCCTTGTGGTGGGGGAGGCTCATGCATTGTGAGTAGGAGTTAAGAGTCTCCCTTTTAAGCCCAAGCATTTGAGAGCAAGGCCTTTTAGAGGATCCTAGCATGGAACCAGCAGAGCTTTAGTTCCTGGGGGGCTAAGACAGGTGGACCCTTTCATTCCACCTTCCAGTTATTCTCCAGTGGACATGTAACATGTACAAGAAACAAACTTTTGTTGTCTGAAGTCTCTAAGGTGAAAGGGGTAACAGGTGTTTGTTACTTCAACAAAATCAAAAAGAGAAGATGAAGGAGCAAGGAGTCAAGGAGTGTGGAAACTGTCCCAGGAACAGGAGTCCTTTTAAATCCCACATCTGCTTGAGGGTGTGGAAGTAGCTCACGTTCACCAAATTTGCCTGGGCTCCATGGTGCCTGCAGACCTCCATTTCTAGATACAACTGGGGAACGAGAACATGACAGACCAGTGGCATTACTCCAAGATAGTGGGTGGACCCCCATCACTCCTTCACCCTGAACTCTTACTTTGGATGCCAAAAAAACATAAAGCAGAAGTGTGATCCCTCCTCAGACAGCTCTGACACAAAGAACAGCAGAGGACCTTGAAAGAGGCTTAGTGGGAGCACTCTTCTTGCATGGGACTCTGTCCCTGGGAAGCCTTTGTTTCTGAGATGGACTTTTGCTAATCCAGTCTCCCTTTGTTGGTCTGCAGACGGACTCACACAGGACTGGGGCACCAAGGTTGGAGCAATGTAAGAAAGAACTGAAAGAATGGATTATATGTGAGTCAGCACCAGCTTTCCATACCTTCCATTGGGGATAGAAGATTCTGTTCTCCTTTCCTTCCAAATTCATAATCCCAACAGCTCACTCTTCATGCTGTTTGCTCCTCTTCATTGTCCTCCATACCACTGAAGGTTTCCAGAGTCTCATTGCTCTGAGAGGAGCATGGTTCCTTTGGAAGAAAACTGCACTTCCATACAGGCAGCAGGGAAGGGGCTATGGGGCAAGATGTGCTGCCCTGTACCCTGCACCACCCACTACCCTACCCTGGGCTGTATGGCTGCTGTAGACTGCTCAAATATGGGGCTCTGCCAGTCAGTACAAAAAGGGAAATTCACAGCTATATATTAAATTTAGTTTTCCTCATGGTCCAAGGAAAAAATCTATCCCTTTATATACTAGTCTAAAATATTTTTTTCAGTTTATTCCCTCCTAAAACTTCCATGGTGTACACGTATACTCACCTTTCAGAGAACCCCACCACAGGGATTGACCTTACACAAAAGCCCTGTTCCTGTTCACCAAGTTGCAAGACCGGGAACCCTCCCAGGGCATAAGGTAGTTGCTGCCTTCTAAGATAGACTGAGGTATGCCAAGAAAGAGGGAGAGCAGCTATCCATTCCATGGCCTCCCCTGTGTTTCAGGCTTCCATCAACAGTAACAGAGAACAAAGGTGAAATATCACTGGCTTACCCAACCTTCCCACACCCCCCGTTTTACAGATGTGACAAACCAACGTTAAACACCTTGCCACTAATAAAATTCCCTTCAGATAAAATCAAACATAAATGCAAGTTTGCTTATAAAAAGGGATAAAAAGATTCAAACAGTGAGGTTCTATACAACTGATACTAAGTCCTCCCATGAAACTGGAAGTTGAAAGAAAGCAGGTAAAAGCTTCGAGCAAGCAGTGGAGGAACAGTTTATTGGGAAGGAGCTAAAAGCATGAAAAATAAAAATGGGTTTTCATGACTTTATACTTCTGTGTAGGATGAGTTCTGCTGTTGGCTGAGAACATTTCCGTTGAGTCCTTTGATGCAGTGGATCACTCTGAGTCAGTGACCATGGGACAGTTGAGTAGACAACTCAAAACTTTCAGTTTCCCCTAACTTCTGATGTTGCCCAGGTGTTTATAGTCAACTTATAAAGAAAGGCTGAAATGGAGCGGACTGCAGGGCTGAGTGGCTCTCTGAATCGTAGATCCACTAGATTTTCAATATGTATCTATATGGACTATAAAAAGTGATCACTTATACTGTTTTGCTCTGAGCCATGTGCTTACCTGACTTAAGTAAAACGGAATTTATTGGAAGGTACTTTGTAGCTTATAAAAATGAATAGGAACAACTATCCAAATGTCCACCTATTAATGAGTGAAAAAATAAAATGTATTAGAACCATATACTAAAATATAATCCAGTACGAAACCAATCAAGTACTGAGACACACTCCAACATGAACAAAGTAGCAAGTCAGAGATCACTGCACATTCTGTGATTCCATTTCTAGGAAATGTCTAGAATATGAAATCTATGGTGGTTGCCTAGGGAGGGAGATCAGTGGGAAATGGAGAGTCACTGCTGATGGAACAGATTTTTTTCTTTGTGGGGCAATAAAAATGTCCTAAAATCAATTGTGGTGATGGTCACACAACTCTGCGACTATCCTAAAAGCTACAGAATTATATACTTTACATGGGTAAACTGTATGCCATGAGAATTGTATCAGAATATAGCTGTTAAATATTTTCAAAAAGCATTACATTCAGAGGATCTCAAAAATAGAATCCCGGCCTAGACAAATAGCCACGTTCAGGACCCTGGACACTTTTAACAGGCCCTGTAAGGTTGCTCTCCATGGACTGGATGATCCATAGGAGTGATCTTTGCCCCCATATTTTCTGACTACATTCAAGATGCAAAGCTTAAGGTGACTTTCCCAGTTAGTTGGAATTGTGATAAGCCTACAAGGGGGTAAGAGGTAATTTATCAAAAGGAAAACATAATGCTGTTAACAAAGAAGGAATAACAAATGCTAGAGTTTGGAATTAGTGCGTATCCTTCTCCGGTATATCCAGAAGCCATTGTGGACATCATGCGTGATTTCTCATTTTGGAATTCTTTGTCCAGTTCCTGGGGTCCACACTACTCACAGACTAGTCTTCCCTGATGTTCTCATGAGTCTGTATTCTTGGCCAAATTGGCAGCAGTGGCTAAAACCCAGGCAAACTGACTGATCTGGACTCCCTGACCATCTAACCTATCCCTAAGCAGTTGTTTTTATAAATCTTCCCTTCTTATTCCTGATTATAAAGCAACATGTGAAAGTAGGTCCAGAGTAAATTCACCTTCTGTTTCTGCAGTTGATTCTTGTGTCACAACTACAGTTTTTCCTCCATCGCAGCCAAATTGTAAATAACATGTATAATTTGTAGATACCCCGTAACTCGTACTTAGTACCATTTTCTCCCATGTTTTAAATCATTTATCCACTCACTATTTGCCCAGTCTATTTAAACAAGCTTTGAAACTGAAATGCAAAGAAATATCATCAAAGGCAAAGAAGAGGGAAGGGAGGTATGATATTTCTAAGTTTTCTTACCCTAGCCTCTTTCACAAGTTTTAAAGACTGATAAATGGTTCAAAGTTGTTGAAGAACTGAGTGTGCCCCTCTCATTAATATGTTTAAGCCCTAAACCCCAGTGACAGTAAATGGAGATGAGAACATTGGAAGTAATTAGATGAGGACGTGAGGGTGGGACCCTGAAATAGAATCAGTGCCTTAGTAATATAGAAGAGATATCTAAGAGTGCTCTTGTTTCTCCTCTCTCCCTCTCCCTTTCCTACACACACACATGCATGCGCGCGCGCACACATACACACACACAGCGAGCGAGAGAGAGAGAGAGAGAGAGAGAGAGAGAGAGAGAGAGAGAGAGAGAGAGAGGAGAGACAGAAACAGAGACTCATATGGCATTCAGCAAAGTAGGGCCTGTGTAGGCTAAGAAAAGAGGCTTCACAATAAAACTTACCTCTCAGGCATCTCCCCTTTGTGACTCAGCACTTTTGCCACACCTCTAGATGTCTTCTTAGTCCTCATTCAAAAGCAGCCTGGAAGTCTGAAGATAAAAGTTCCTGGAAAGATCCTCAACCAGCTGAGCTCAATTAAGCTATGACCTCTGGAAAGTACATAGAATCATGTGCTTGAAGGATGAGAGACTGGTCATTTACCCACCAGCCCCAGCTCCTGTTGATTGAGGATTGCACCAGGGCCCTTTCTCTCTAGGCTGCTTTTGCGTGAGGATGAAGAGGATATCTAGGAGTCTGAGGAACGTGCTGAGTCACAAAGAAGAAAGAAGCACAGTGCATTTTTGAAACAGGTGTCAGCACTTACAGGAGTCTGTTCCCCTTCACAGTGCCTGAGGGCAGTCAGATGCCATAAGTGCTTGCTGCGGTGCAAATATCAGCCCAGCATTTTTTCTACTTGCGGGCGTGTGTTTCCTTTGTTCTTCACCTGAGGCCCAGGTTGGTGATGCCCTTGCTGTGTATGCATGGTCACACTCGGCGTGGAGAGATGGAACCGTGATGGAGGCTCTTTGACAGCCAGATGGGGCGATTGCCGCCAGGGAGGGAAAAGTCATGTAGTAGTACTGCAAGTCCTCAAAAAGCAGACCTTCCAAGTCACATTCCCCTCTATGTGCTCACAGGTGTCATTTTATAGATGGAGTCATTGATTGACAGATTGATCAATACAGGATCTCGCAATGGAGTTCAGGTTAGTGTTGAACTCACTATGTAGCTGAGGCTGGCCTAGAACTCTGGGAATTCTCCTGTCTCTGTCTCCTGGATGCTGAGATTACAGGTGTGCACCACCACACCCAGCACAGGTGTCTTTCCTGCCAGTGTGCTGTGTGTTTTTCTTAATCCTTTTTTGATTCCCCAACTGTGTTCTTGTGCATAGAAAGTTTGAGAGTGAATGGTGAATTCGATTTGATGAACAGCCAGTGCAGCCCAGGTACACATGGGGAGATGTAGCAGTGGCTGTTTGCTCTTGTGTCTGCAGTTATTGTTGCTGCTGCTGACAATGTGGGTAGAGACAACAAGGTTGGAATAATACTTAAGATGGCTGTGGCCATAGTACCCCTCATTACAAAGATGTTTTGAAGCTTGGAAAATTTAGGTAGGTGCACGGGTATTTATGGCACTTACTTTTTTCCCTTTCTACAAGGTTCTCTTATGAGCCTCCCCCTGAAGCCAGTTCCATACATCCCCTATCTCAGAGTCTCCCATTCCTTGCTTGGTTCAGATGTTTGGTACATGGGTTCCATTTAATTAACTAATTATTCAGTGTCTTAATTTGACCTCGGAATTATTTTCACAAGTTAAATAATTTTCTTCTTGTTTTCATCCCCTCCATTCTCCTAAATTAACACAACATTAAATTCTGTTTAAATACCCAAGGTATGTTATTAGTAGCTGCATTAGCTTGTTAGGAGTGTGGAAGAAAAATACCTGAGGCTGAAAGTTCAAAATGCAGGTGTGAGCAGGTTGGTGTGTGGTGGGACCCCCCTTCTGGATCACCTGAAAAGACTTCTCTGTGCGGGGAGGGAGTGGAGGGAGAGAGAGGTGGGCAGTGGGGTTATGACTTCATTTAACACGAGTTACCCTGTTTAAAAGCCCTTTCCCCAAATATAGTTATTGTGGGGTTAGAGTTTCAACACATGAATTCAGGGGTGGGGCACACAATTTAGCTCATAACAGTAATCATTTGTAGCAAACTCACTGTATTTAAAGATACTGTTAATCCTGCTGCAAGTCAATAGACAGTTTATAACTCATCTTTAAGGGCACAAGTCATAGGTGATGAAATAAGAATTGTGGAAAAGCTGGATTTCCCCCAGATGAGTACTCATGGACAACTGACTTCTATCAAGGCTTAGAGGAAGCTGGGAAGAGAACGAGGGAAACAGGAAGGAAGGAGGACAGGGAAGGAGATGGAAAGAAACTATGCAAATACAGGCAGAGTCTTGAGGACTACAAGGTGCTTTGGTGTGTTAACTGTACTTGAGAGTCATGCTGGGCTGGGATCTGGACTTGGGTACCTCTGAGTCCTTCATTTAATGGCAGAAGACTTGCCTGGCAGACACTGCCTGGTATTCTCTGTAGCTGGGAAAATCCTTCAGTGAGAAAAGAGACAAGTTCATACATTGGAGGCTGAAATATGGATGGAGAAGCAGGCAGCTTTCTGAGCCTGAGAAGGAGCCAGCATTCTGAGCAACCATCAGCCAGGCCTCTCCAACTGAATGCAAGATGCGGGCTGCTAGTCACTTCTCCCTGGGGCCACTGTGGTGAAACATGTTTAACAATGGGCAGCCACATAATTCATGAATGGAAACTCAAAAGAAAAGGGGTTTCTTAGAGCCCTTTATAAACATAGATAGACTGAAGTCCAGCATATTCACATGGCATCCCGGATCTCTAATGTACTGTTGTGATACCATCACCCAAAGAGCTCAGTCCAGCCAGTCCTAGGTGTCAGCTACAAGCTGGAGACAGCACTTAAGTAAAGCAAGTAGGAAATGACTGTGCGCTTAGTGGAACTTAAGAAATAAGAGTTTACCCTTTCATGCTTATCCCCTCTTCTTTATGGGAAATTGCAGGCTTACATCTGGAAACATCTGCATCTCTCTATCTCTGTCTCTCTCTCTCTCTCTCTCATGCTAAGATGTTATCAATGTGAGAAGGGAGGGTTTTAACCCCTTGATATCAGTGTTGCCTTTCATGTTTTCTGATCCTTTAGCGAGAAGAGAGGAGAATCATCCGCTGTTACCATTACAAATAGGGGGATAGAGAGGCAGAGACAGGAGGATAGCTGAGTTCATGGCGGCTTGCCTGGGCTACATAGTGAGCTCAGGGCCAGCCTGAACTACAAAGCGAGACCCTGATTCAAAAGCAAAAAAAAAAAAAAAAATAGGGGGATAGACTCCACTTTCATTTTTGAGAACAAAATGAAAAGATAACTCAATTGGGATAGAGCGGAGGGCATCCAAATCAACAGGAGACAGCTGGTGGTCTGCAAGAGGCTAATATGACAAATTCATTCCCTCTTTCTGTATTTATCCAGAACTTTCTTAGTGCTGAGCACTGATGCACAAGGTTCCCAGCACACAGGAAAGGCCGAGATGAGGAACCTATCTATAGATACTTCCCTCCTTTAGTCACTATAGGGAAAGTCAAAAAAATGCAGAAATAGAGGCTTTGTGGGAAGTAGTACCTCATAATTTCTATTAAATTGTAGACAACAGCTAATGCCACCCAGTGAATTTTGCAGGTTCCTTTTAGGGGGGATGGGGTAAGGAAGAAGACTAGGCGAAGATCAAGTTTAAAACAGTGAACATATGACTTCTCAGTTGATTCAAGCTTTCATCTTTCACCCTGCTCCTCTGTGTATTCCTGCAGAATCTAGGTTTAACCCAGGAGCAAGTAGAGAAGAAGACTAGCATGGTCAAGAACTAGGATTCTTTACTTGAACACAAGTAGGTTGGGAATGAATATTATTAACTTACCTCCATGTGTTTAGACAAGCCGTGGGTTCTCTTAGTATTCATTTGCACATCTATGTTGGAAGTAGAATTGGAGACAATACAGGGCAAGTGCCTAAAATGTACTAATAACCGCCTAAAAGATGAAGACCATTTTATTATTTTTTCTGCAAGTACAACTAGTGCTTCTACCCTTGTAACCACAGCCAGTTTCCCATATT